>MU251407.1:0-144277 GCA_019669835.1 Amylocarpus encephaloides | reverse complement strand
TAAGTACTACCTATAATTAAGTAATCTCTTATTCTAACCGCGTATTTGTTTCTTATTAACTCTATATAAAGACTATTAGCTAATCTAGTATAGCGGAGGGTTGTGCTTTATTTACTATACTACCTAGCTACTAGGAGTCGTAGGCTTACTTAAAATTACTTATAGTACTTACTTATACGTGTATATATATATATATATATATGTATACGTATACGTATAGTATATATCTACTTATATATATATCGTATATATATAACTCTAGTCTATAAGTAATAGATGAGAGTAATACACTTCTACTATAAGAGGCTAGACCTCGAATAACTTTATAGGAATAGTTTCTAAAATTTAATTAAGAAGTACGTAGAGAGCTCGTATAAGCGTAGCTCCTATAGGGTCTTATATATATAAGAAGAGTTAACTAGAACCTTCTAAAAGTAATAGGATAGAGTAGCGTCGAACTAAATCGAATTCTACTTATAGCTAGTACTTAGCGAGAGTCTATACTTAGCGAGAGTCTGTGCTTAGCGAGAGTCTGTACTTAGCGAGAGTCTATACTTAGCGAGAGTTAGTACTTAGCGAGAGCTTTTAGCTCGAGTACACCCTAGGGTCCTAACCCTTATAATAGGTCTCTAAAACACCTTATAATCCTACGGATTTAGAGCTCTAAGCGTAGGTAATTAGAGGATATATTTAGCGTCGGACGACTACTCTACTAAGCCCTATAGATATCGTATTATAATAGCTAGTTAAAGGTTACTAAATAGCTATATATTTAGCTACGATTCTCGCTAAGGAGAATCGATAATTACGGGCCGAAAATAATCGTTAAAAGAAGAAGAGAGCGAAGAGAAGATCGTATATTACTATAGGTAGTATTCTTATAGACTAAGAAGGTATAGAAAGGTCGTAAATAGCTAATATAGAGCCGATTAATAGAGTTATAGTTTAGCTAGTATAGTCTTAAACACGTGCGCTAAGTATATATAGTATATATAGATCATTTATATATAACGCTCGTATATACTCTAAACGAGTATAAAGCGATGAAAGCTTTTCTTAGAAGTTAATATTATTATATTATTTTATTATATATTTAAATAGGTCGGTAAGCGGGGTAAAAAACACGGGTCGCTTATTAAGTACGGAAGGGGGTTCTAAGTAGGACTTAACTACCCCCTATATAGCGGTTAGCTCGTAGAAACTTATAGAACTCGCTACTTTACTCTATAAATTTAAGGCTATTCGTACTTATACTAACTAACTAACTAATACTATAGCTTAGAATAATACTTTACGACGTGTACGCTTTAAGACTCTTATTAGTACTAGCTATTCTTAACGCTATACTACTAAACTCCTTAATATCCTACGAACAACTACTTAATCCTAGCTTAAAAAACTAGACCGTATCTAAAAGCTACTCGGCGCAAAGTATAAAGTCTCTAAGAAGTAAGTCTAAGAGATTATTAACTAGTTTATAGGCTATTACGACCGGCGATATTATAACCTCTAATAGATTCGCGAACACTTCTACTTAGATTACTATAATAATACGCTTCTTATAGCTTTTGTACGCTATAGATACTATTACTACTCGCTAGACTATAAGCCGTTTATATCTAAGGCTAATAAGCTTAAACGCTAGAGCTTCTTAATTAAGTATTAGAATAAGAAGAAGAAATACTAGCGGAAGAGTAGATTTATAGACGAGACGATTACTCGTATAGATCTTTTACGACGACGGAAACTCCTACGTAAACGTGAAGAGAGAAGGAGGCTAGACTATATTTAATTTACGTTCTATTCTAGCTATAAGTCTATTATAACCTAAGCGTGTATTAGTTATAGGTTTAAGTTAGACTTATACTTTATCTCTTATAAAGAGGAAGATAAAGGCTTTACATAGTAGAAGTACGTAGAATAGATCTTAAGAGGGCCTTTAAAAGAGATCTTTAAGACACCTAGAGACTTCTTCTACGTTAAAGATAATAGCTAGGTCTATAGGAAGAAAGATACTTAAAAGAACTATAGTTTTTATAACTCTATACGCTTAGAATACTATATCTATTCTATTAATTAGCCTTCTTATTCTCTAGACCTTAATCCTATTAAGAATATCTAAAGAGTCTTAAAGTAGAAGCTTAGGAATAGAAACCCATCTAGTGGCTGGAACTTATTAGAGTTAAAGACTATAATACTAGAAATCTAGGAGACAGAAATCACTATTAAGTTAATTAACAAGTTTGTAGATACAATGCTAGAAAGGCTAGAAAAGGTCAGATTAAGAAAAGGAGGGCCATCTGACTAGTAGGATAGATAAAGTAGTAATAGATTTAGTTTCTAATATAGCGATAGAATATAGTAGAAAGTAGGGGGTGGCCGAGTCCTACTTAGAACCCCCTTCCGTACGTTAATCACCCTTGAGTCGGTTACGTAAGCACGTACAAATCTGAGTTTTCGTGAAAACACCTAAAAACACATCCCTTTGCCCTACTACCTTAGCCATCACATGAATGTGTTCCGAAACTCGTATAGTAGTGAAAGATAGGTATAATCGGGTTGGCTTCGAAGGATCTTCGTGGTTCGAGTCGAAGAAGAGAGAGGAGGTGGGTGGGTAGACTAGTCGTGGTCGTGGTTTCTTCGAAGGATCGGCAGATCAAGGACCGAATCTTAGCTCTGGAATAGTATTGTAATAGCCTCAGGTAAAGCTCAATTCCAGGTTCGTAGAGGGCACCGCGTACAGGTGTTCAGTCGTCGCTCTTTAATTTCTCCTCCTACTTCTAGCTAATTATCAGCCTTATATCTTAAAGCGTAAATAATCTAAGTATATAAAAAGCTAGAATAGTCTCTTCCATTTTGATATAATAAAAATAATAAAAATTAAGCAGTAGAAATCAAAGTTATATATCAGTCTGCAGAGGGGAGTTCATGTGTTCCTAACTAGATAGGGCGGTGAGAGATTCTGCCGTTTCCATACTTTGGACTGAAACACGCTAAAGAATCACCTCACTTAGTCATCACCACTTCCAGGATAAGCCGGCAGGGGTTGTCATCATCAATCTGAACTCAGTCAATCCAGCAATTGAAACGACAAGATTGTTATTACATTCGAAGGAAAGATCAGCAGTACTACTATCGACAAACATATAATTTATGTTAATTCAATCAGTCTTTAGAACGTTGTCAATCCTTCCTAGCTACTGAAAATATCTTCCATCTGCTACCATTAAGTTTCTATTGGACTCCTCCATTCAAGCGATTTACATTGTGTAATTTATCGTTATGGCAGACATCTCCTTACGCAAGCCAAGCCTCACTGAACGGCTAGCTCGTGCTCTAAAACCGAAGGCATCCGGAGAGAAATTGAGGAAGAAATCTTGGTCCGGTCCCGAAGCAAGAAAGCCGTCTTCGGTCGGAGGGAGTAGTCTTGGACGTCGAGGCGTTGGTAGCAGGAATCAATATACTGCTGACGACAACCTGGACCAAGTCGATATTCAAACTGGAGAACGACGTGACGATACCGAATTGTTACACAATTTGGCTCATACAGGATCATTCGATTCGCTCCACGACCCTATACATGATCCCAGCCAGCACAACAGTTCTATATCTGGCAATGAGGTGTTCGCAAAGTTGCCCGATAGAGCGTGGAACAACCTGGTAGCACATCTAGTTTTGTCAAGTACTGCAACTCTGGCATTTTCATGCCAGGTCCTCAGGAACCGACTTAAGAAGGATGCCTGGTCAATTTTAAACCTCTCGGTCAACCACGACCAAAAGATTGAATTCCTCGTAACTCTAGACAGCTCGCTTCCCGATCACCTTTTGTGTTATCAATGTGCAATTTACCATCGTCGAACTAAAAAGGGGGAAGAGAAATTAAAAGCAGCTAATATTCTCAATCCACTCTTTAATTGCCCATGGGCCAATGAGCCTACCGAGATTCCCCTCAAATCATGGCTAGTACCTGGACATAAGCTTCCCTTCAGCTTTGTTCAGCTTACCCTACGGCATGAGCGTTATGGGTCACAGTATGGTATCCCCGTTCGCGATTTAGACAGACGCTGGAAGAATGTCAACAGCGGCTGGTCTCAACAAATCCGCTATTATTATCACAATAATCACCTCCTAATGAGAAGCGTCAGCAAATCCTTCGCCTCTGCCGGGCTTCCACCAAGTGGGCTTCGTCACTTGCTTTACTCGGCAAATCACGATTATTTCCCATACTTCTCTGTTTGTTCTCACTGGCGAGATGGGGAACTCATGAACCTATGCAAATGTGCCTTGGGTCACATTCCCATGCCGAGAGAAACGATCACACAGCAACTTCAGAAGGGGAAGATGATTAGTCGTGGACTTCTACATTCCAATCCAATTGTTACGCTATGTAGCAAATGTCGACCAATGAGGCGGTGTCCAGAATGCCCATCCGAGTATCTCATTGAGATCAAGTTCGAGGAGAATAGGACCGATCCGAACCCTGTCACTAGATTTAAACAAGCTATCTCTGTGACTCGATGGTCAGATCTCGGGGATGGGTCGACACCATTGTCATTAGAATGGGCCGCTTGCAATGGACGTGCCGAATATGACTCTTTTGCTCACATTGGGAAACGCGCCATTTCGGGAACGTTCGAGTCACAATCGGGGGTTACAATGCCTAGCCAAAGAATGTTATCCCTGAATCCGAAAAATGTGAAACTTGGGGAAGAAGGCCATGATTGGTATTGATTTAAACCCGATTTCGAGGGTTGTAATGGTAGTTTCACAGCAGCATTGCGATTATGACAGAATTGAGGAATAGGGTTGAACTCAAATAGCGTGTGTCGTAGAAGCAGCAATACTTGGATAGTCATAGTCGTTCCTCTCACTAGCATGAACGGAAATTACTTAACATGGCATCGATTGAAGTATCTATACGTTCCCTCCTTCCGATCACTTCTCAAGATTGATATCCTCCGCATTTTCTGAACTCCATCAAACGCCGAAGACTTCCTTCTCCCTTCTCAAGCATAAAGCCAGCCAAAGTTCCCCGAGCTTCCTCTTTTGTCTCAGCCATGCTCATGTATTTTGACCGATCCTCATCGTGTTCTCCAATGCTGACCACAATGCCAGAATACTTGATAAATAGTGAGTTAAAAAACAAGCAACACGTACGCACATTCCCACCTTTGAAAGGATAGATATTGACGAAGTCTGGATCCATGGCGGCAGCGAGGTAGAAAGGGTCGAGGGCGCCGTTAATTTCTCGGTCACAGATGTCTTTGTTAAAGTCTCGGATGAGCTTTTACGTACAGTCGGGAACGTTTTCTAGCGCGGTGTGCTTCCAGTCATCACCATCATGTTGCGATAGATTCCAGTATAATTTTCGTTTTGTTTCTTGCCTTCCAAAGCAACTCCATCACGTAGAATTCGGTGTGCGTCGAGGATCAACTCCTCAGAAAGGGGTTCGTCACGGTTAAGCGCCGCGTCAGTGATAAAATTCAAACCCTGTGCGTGTTGAATAACTTCTTGGCGAGATCTGGTGACATTTGTCATCAGGATCTTGTTCCCCGCGCTGAACCAAAAATTCCAAATTCTTTTGGTATTCGGGAGAGAGTTGGTCGATCTTCGTGGTGTCGATAACCTCACCCTCAGAAATTTTCAATGTTTTGAGAATTGACTTGCGTACTGTCTTTGAAGGTGAGGAAGAAAGGCTTCGGGGAATACGGAGGTCTGCCAAAATGCTGGATAGGGAACTTCGTTTGTGATTCGAGACCATGATGTGTTGTATAGTAACCGTCAATACGACTTTTTGATCAATTGGACGTCAGATTCATCAACATCACGGAATATACGAATTGGATTATAGTGTTCGTATAACGTGGTTTATCAGGACCTCGTCAATATCAGGACCTCGTCGATTTTTCCCTGACCATCCAACTTCTAAATTTAACACGTGTTTTCTTAACAACTACTAATGTCTGTTCAAACCCAAGAAGCACGAATTGTCCTAGCTATCGAGGCTATTCGAACAACTAAGAAGCTTAACCCTTCTACTACTACGAAAATCTATAACGTTCCGCGTACCACACTTCTCGACAGAATAAACGGCCGAACCACTATCCGCGAACGTCGGCCAGGAAATACTAAATTAACTAGCCTAGAAGAAAATGTGATTGTTCGAAATATACTTGATATAGATATAAGAGGGTTTACGCCCCGGTTGGCTAGTGTGGAAGATATAGCGAATTTCATCCTAGAATCGAGGGGAGGGAGACGCGTTAGACAGCTCTAGGCTTATCGATTTGTACAACGACGTCCAAAGTTAAAGACGCGTTTTAATCGCGTTTACGACTTCTAAAGGGCCTTGTGCGAAGATCCTAAGCTAATTAGCGCGTGGTTTCGACTAGTGGAGAATATGAGGGCAAAATACGGCGTTTTAGATTGCGATTTTTACAACTTCGACGAAACCGGGTTTATGATAGGTGTTATTTGTCTAGCAATAGTAGTGACTCGCGCGGATCGACGTGGCAGAGGCAAAGCCGTTTAGCCAGGCAATCGAGAATGGGCTACAGTAATTGCTTGTATTAACAGCGAAGGTTGGAGTGTCCCTCCATTTTTGGTGGTTCAAGGGAAGAATCATCTTACGAATTGGTACACTGACGGCGGTCTCCCACATGATTGGGTTATTAAACCTACAAGTAACGGATGGACAAACAATGAGACAGGTCTGGAATGGCTTCAGCACTTTGATAAGCATACTACTGCTCGAGCAAAGGGTCCATATCGAATTCTGGTCCTTGATAGGCATGAGAGTCACGAATCCGCCGAATTCCAAGAGTACTACAAGGCACATAACATTATTACTCTTAGATTACCTCCTCACTCTTCTCACCTAACCTAGCCACTTAATGTTAGATGTTTTAGTGTGTTAAAGCGGGTATATAGTCGCCAGATTAAGACTTTTGTCAAGGCCTATATCAACCACATTACAAAGGTCGAGTTCTTTCTCGTCTTTAAAGTAGCGTACTTGGCATCAATGACAGCCTAAAATGCTCAAGCTAGATTCCGCGGAGCTAGCTTAGTGCCTTTTGATCCCCAGGCTGTGATTTTAAAGCTTGATGTGAAGTTACAGACACTAACCCCTACTAGACCCCCCTCTGCCGACGCCGACCCTTGGGTCTCTCACACTCCTCACAACCCTACTAAAGCTCTCTCACAAATAGTTCTTGTTAAGGACCGTATTACTCGTCACTAAGGAAGCTCGCTAACACCCATTTTCAAACAGTTGTTACGTTAGCAAATGGTACAGAGCAGTTAGCCCATGAAGTAACCCTTTTGTCAGCGGAGGTCCGTACACTTCGAGTAGCAAATGAAGCCCTTAGTAAGCGTCGCAGGGCTAAAAAGGCTCGTATCCGTCAAGGTGGTACACTTACCGTAGAGGATGCGAAAGACATTTTGACACAGAAGGATATAGATGAGTAGGTTCGACACGATATACGTACGGAGAGAGGTAGCCGGAAGGAGGGGTAATCGTCTGGACAACGCTATGGTACTTGTGGAAAAGCTAGTCATAATGTACGAACTTGTCAAGTAGATGTAGATATGTCTAGTCTATCATATCCTGAGTAGTTTTAATTAAATTTATGTGTTATAGTGGATTAATCGTACTTTGAAGTGGTGAGGGGTAAAAATATTGACGAGGTCCTGATATTGACGAGGTCCTGATATTGACGAGGTCCTGATATTGACGAGGTCCTGATATTGACGAGGTCCTGATATTGACGAGGTCCTGATAAACCACGTTATGGATTATGAAATATATAATTTGAAAAAGTAAGCTATTTAGATGGTTTTAGAAGCCTTTGGCTTCCTTCTAGCACCTGGGCGTGCTCCTCCCCCTTTATCCTTCTTCTTTATGACCTTCCGCTTCGGTGTACTAGGAGCCTAGGTATCACTTATTATCTACTCCTGAAGCTACTATTCGCTATTATTATCGTAGGAGTTATAGTTTTATAGTACTATTTACTCCTGTATATGATTAGCACCCATTCACGAACAATAGAGCTAATTTAAGTACGAACTAGTATAATAGAAGCCATAATAAACACCTGTAATAATATTAAAAGCGTACTAGGTACACGCGGCGTATAGCTGTGGCAGATCGATACTACGAACTCTCTTAGCCTTCCGATATACCAAATATGGTTACCATAATATAATTGATCAAAAAATCGTATTACGGTTACCATACAAAATACTAATGGCGAGACAACCATCCGAAATAAAATCCGAAATACAACAACTGTGGTACATTTGCTAGATGGATAGCAGAGCAGATCACCATCAAATCTTAGTCCTGCGATAGGGCTAATGAGATTGTCAACGAATTCGTGGCGACTGTGCAGCTAGGAATTATATACTTCAGTTTATACTTTGTTTTTAGGGGACGATATAGGTCTATTAGAACGTTCCTGTGTTTTGTTACGGGTTGAGCGTAAATATGATTTACATGACAATCACGACATTGCCCCCTGAGATTCGACGGATGATATACAATCTAGTCATCCCCACGGGCACAACAATAGCTACTACTTCTTGTCGACGTCAACATCGGTGCAGCTTATCGTGTAACCGGCACGAAATGACTAGAATTGTCCCGAATATAGTTTCTCTTGGCTCATTTCCAACATTGTCTCTCGTCTGCCAGCAAATCCGTCGCAAAGTTCTCCCTCTGTTCTACCTCAATAGATTTCTGGTCGCCAACGGACAGACAGGATGTCCACGCCAGTCCAACATCCAAGCTATAAGAAATTTCACCAAATTTACAGCACCGCAAACTCTAGCTATGATCAAGAATGTAATATTTCACTTGCATTTCAGATGGTCAAGAGGAGAATTAGAGCAAGGCGAGCTTCAAGCTGAAATGAAGACTGTGCACCAGATTTCCAGGCTTCTATCCAAATTCTTGATTGGTCTGGAAGCCTTCGGCGTAGAGTTTCACAGCCTACACCGAGTGACGGAATTTAGCATCCATCCAGACGTATCCATAAGAAACGAATTTAATTGGGGGATCAAGAAGATGATGCAAATTATCCTCAAAGAAGGATTTCAAAAATTGCAGTATCCTCACTTCCGGGCTAGGGATGATAGGCACTCGAACCTGAGAGTTTTGTTCGGGGGTTTGGTCACGAAAGAACAGAAGGACGCTGGGATCGAGTTGGCTCAGGTTGACAACGATATCGAAAGGAGAGCATGACAGTACTTTGAAGGTCTTTCTTTACATACTCTTATGACTGATGAATACTTTAGTAACATTTTTAAGTCTTGTTGTGAAGAAATTCCCTTGGTAATGTTCACCAACGTATTCATTCATCGAGGTGCTATTACTTTCATTCGATATTATTAGACTAGCAATCAAGGGAAAGATATGCACGTCAATTTGGATATTGGTTAACTGCTTCAGAAAGACAGAGTTTTTGTGCCCCTTTCAAAATACAATACCAATCATTCTCTAGCCGTTTTCACGTTTAGACTGAGACCCGTGAGATGCTTATCGCCAAGTATATCTTCATCAGGACTTTCCCCGGATCCACTCCTTTCCCGATTTAGCCGAGGATTCAGTCCTTCCCCGCGTTTCCCCAAATTCTCTTTCGACAGAAACGCGCGAGAAAGATCACCTTCTCCACCAATTCCTTCTAGCCCAAATCTCCTCGAATATATATTTTAGCTATGCAATCAATGGGACGCAGTAATTCGGAATCCTCGAATCCTGTGTCGGCTGTTACAACTTCGTTTCGTGCCAAAGCGAGGAAGCGAACTGCACATGCTTGTGAGGCATGTCGTATGCGGAAGTCTAGGTGAGGAGGCTCACGTATATAGAACTCTGTAGAGGGCTCAAACTAATACATTTCACTCCAGATGCGATGGCCAACAACCATGTGGCTGGTGCACGGAGAATGATGTGGACTGTGTCTATGGACGCCAACCGCCAATGGGAGCGTAAGTCTTCGTTTTTGGATGTAAAAGCATTTCGGTTCAAAAATATCTCCATGTGGATAAAAATAATGTTGTCTACATCAATGCCCATGTCCTTCTACTCTTGAAATATGGGTGAAGTACATCGTTGTCATGCCATAAAAAACGCCTGTCACCATTCCAATTTATTCTCAATGCCACTCACCAACATAAGTTATCTAGTGCCCAAGGACAAGGAAAGAGCGACAAAATCTTAGAAACTGTCTTAAGGATGGATGCATTATTAAACTCCATCCACGAAAATCTAGTATGAGATGAACCCCTCACTCAAGCACCAACGCTAACAGTCACAAACAGCGAGATCCTCAAAGATTATTATCAGACAGAAGCTCTTATTCCCCACGACTAATTTCAGAAACAACACCGAGCGATCGAGATTTCGACCGAGTCGCCAACGCCAGTCTACCCTCGCACGTGAGCGCCACCGAAGATCTCCTCTCTTCCGTTCTGGCACAGCCCTTCCCATCATTACTGGAGCAATTTCGACCAATTTTCCTCCTAGAAAGCAAACGACAGTCGCTACCGTTTCAAGGCTGCTTCACCAGAAGCCCATCCTTCACCCGGGAAGAAACGAGTCGACTCCTGGCCTCCTATCAAGCGACGATGAACTTCTGTTACCCGGTTCTATGCAAAGCAACACTGGATACCGTGTTCGACAGAGTACAAAGTGGCTTCAGTAATAACTCTTGCGAAGACTGTCTTGCGCTACTAGTACTGGCTTTAGGAGCAGCATCGGAATTAGTCAAGTACACGAGTTCAGAAGATGACTATCGAAGCTTTGACTCCCGGCAACAACAGAGGGAGCTCAGTACGATGGCTACTGTCTGTTTTGATGAAGCTCTGAAGTTACTGTCTGTAGCGTATATGGAAGTGAGCACGATATCGGCTCAATGTGTTTTCCTTTCTGCGTCTGTACCCCCTAACATATTACTAGATTGCACGCTAACAAGTTGACAGTCTCTTTTGTTCTTTTCTTCAGCGGCCTTTGCAAACATGGACCTACCTCACCATGGCAGCGACGAAATGCCGCTCGCTTATTGCGTACGGAACAGGATCCAGTGACTTTGAAGATGATGAATGTATACGACGTATATTCTGGTCTTGTTACATAATCGAAAGGTAGGTGCTTATCAAAGTCTTTGTTATTCGTCCTATCGACACATAAAGACTCACTTTACAAGATGATCAAGTGACTACCTCCTATCATTCAGTCTCTCGTCACCTACCTAAACATCGAACAACTCCTTTTCTTCTCAAATTTATCTCATATAGCACTTACCGACTAACTCACTCCCCCTCAGCGACCTAATATCCGAACTCTCCCACCTCCCCCAAACCGGCGTCGCCGAAGTTGAATCCCAAACCCCCCTCCCCGGCCCCCTCCGAACCCACACATCCAACCCCGAAACCGAATCCTCCGCCCTCTTCTTCCTATCCTGCATCTCGATCCGCCGTCTCCTAAACCGCGTCCACCACCTCCTCTACGCCCCGGAAACACATAAATCCCCCTCAAGCGTCATCAGCGAGAGCAAGCACAACATGATCGCGGAGCTCGACCACCAGCTGGTATTATGGCGGGAGACTTTACCGGAGTTTCTGCAGTTCGAGGTGGATGAACGGGGAATAGGCGGGCGGTTGGGGGTGGGGGTGGTGGAGTGCGGGAATCAACATGCGGCGTTCCTGCGGCAGAGGTATTTGGCTTGTAAGAGTGTGATTTATCGACCGTATGTGGAGGTTGTATTGAGGCATGGGGAGATTGTACATTCGAGAGAGACGATTGAGAGTGCGGCAAAGTGTCTAAGTGCGAGTTGTTTTCATATTGTGTATTTGAGGTCGTTTAGCCAGGTAAGTCCAATTCTCCATCCTCCTCGCTCTATTCTACTAATATGAAATGAATAGACAGTCATGATCGACACATGGATCTGTTCCCTCTCCATGACCTCCACGATGTTCATCCTCCTCGCCTCCCTCCAGAACCCCTCCCTCCGACAAGTCCTCGCCCGACACAACATCGTAGAATTCGGCACGCATCTTCAGCGACTAATCACAAGCTGGATCGGTATCGTGCCTAACAAAAGTCCCAGTATCGAGCAGAGCGTGAGACTTATTGCCGAGATCGATGGGTTGATTCGACGAAGTCTCTAAGGGAGATGACTTTTGCAAATTTGAGCCTCAGCCTGGTGATCAGAGTGAGTAGAAGAATAGTGAATGAAGAGGGTACATCTAGAGAAGCTACCATATTGAAGCAGTATGGAGTGCTACCCCGGACCGTAATATGGTATTGGGAGACCCCCATCCTACGCTTCTCCCGCTCCAATTGGCGAGGGAGCGAGAAGCCGTAGTAAGACGGAGGTGTAGCCAATGATTGTGGTCGAAATTCCAGCAGCGCCGTGTTCTCAGGGAAGAGAAGGGGCATGTGATGAACATGTCTGGAAAAGAGCCCGTGATAGAGAAAGCTGCTTCTCGATCGTTGCGTGTGCTCTAGAAGGTCATGACGAGCCGCCTGCGCTTTAGGGGATCTAGCCTGCAATTGGAGGGTGTTGAATGTGTTTCTAGCAAAGGGGATATCTTAGTATGGTGCTCTTGCCTATAGTATACTAGAAAGCATTCAGGCTAGCGAGTTTGAGAACCCCAACGTATGAGGTGCTAGCGATGTAATCGATGTCCATGCAAAGACTCGATTTGTTAGTGAAGACATGCTGCCAAAAGACTAAGCAAAACACCCCCAACACCATTTCTCATGCCTCCTAAATCTCTCCATGCATCACTGTGCGCCGTACCATGCCCCGATACTGTATCCGGAGGCAAATGTGTATCCCAGCATTGCCTTCGCTTCGTCATTTCTTTCGGGTGTCTTCTTCGGTACCCCATCGTTTCGCCTCGTCACCTTGCTCCCAAGCACGCTCGACATAGCCTAATTCCTCCTTCACCTTCTGGACGGTCGTCTTGTCACCTGTGTTCTTGCCGATGTTGTCGCTAATTTTGATAGCGGGTCTCCCTGCTGCTGAATCGAGCTTGATAACAATATTGAGTGGGGTTGACTTGACGCCTGTCTTCGTTCGAACAAAGTCATTAGTGAAGAATGTTCCAACTCCAAAGGTAGTGTTGAAGCCTGCTGCGTCGGAAATCTTCTTGTACTGGAGACAAAGCTCAATGTTGAGAGAGTCCGAAAAGACGATTGTCTTCTTCTCACGGATGCCTTGGGCATCGTAGAACTCTCGCATCATCTTTACGAAGTTTGCAGGATCACCCGAGTCCTGTCGAACACCAGTAAAGACTTCTGCGAAAGTCTTGGCTTTACCGTCCTTGACGGCAACAGGTTTATCCGAGGGAACTTCATGTGCCCTAGCAGATTCTGTGGGTGATCCTGACTTAGAAGTCTCAGTGCCCGTCATAGGCTCGCCGAAAGCTTTCAGAAATACAGGTGTGCCAAAGGTGTCTGTTAACGCGAGTCCTAGAACACCTTCTCCAAAACACCCAACCCAATAGCTTAGGGCCTTGCTGGTAGCCGTATTGTAATCTCCGGTAATTGCTGCAACGCCCATGAACCATTCATGTGCCACTGTCCCAATTGGAGGTATGCCGAATCGCATCGCGAGATGAACATTGCTGGTCCCGGATATTTTACCTGACAGACCGGTCTTCTCCCCCTCCTTTCTTGCCTTGACGAGACCTCTGAATACCAATGCCTGTGTATGATAGTCTCTTCGTCTGCGAGTACCAAATTCGGAAACAACGCAGCCAGCCTCGAGGAGGCGCATCCCCTTTTCGAAAGCCTTTTCTTCTTGTCCATCATACGTCCAGTCGGTATCCATATAGCGGAAGTACGCCTCGCTGGTTAACGCAAGTAGAGGGATTTCGTAGAGGATTGTCTCAACCCATAGTCCTTTGACGATCAGGGAGAACTCCCCAATATCTTCATCGCCACCCGTGTCGTTCTCGGGGGTGAAAGAGGCGGCAATTTGATCGCGTGGATTTAGGCGGAATTCCTTAAGGAAGTCCAGGTATGGCTTGTCCAGATATGTACACGTCGTTTGGAGAAACCGAAGCTCATCATTCGAGAGCGCGATATTTCCCAACTCTGTTGATTGTTAGTCACGACAGCAAAGGGGCAAAGAGGCGGGGTAAAAGCTCTCACTATTAATTTGAGCCTGCAACCATTTGAAAGCTGCCCTCGATAACTTCTTCTCGGGCGTTCTATTGTGAAAGGCGTATGATACTTGAATGTCTGTAAAGTATTTCAAGACGGCGCATTGCATGGTCAACTTGTACAAGTCCGTGTCGAGGAAGGAAATGACCCCCTCAGGGAATGGTGAAGAGCCATTGAAGTCCATTGCGATTTCGTGACAAGGTTGAAGAGCTTAAAGCATAGAAACCCAAAGCAGTGTGATGTGAGTCTTTGATTGCTCCAACTTGCAATCGCGTTTCGAGGTGCATGAATGATGGAGGGGCCGGTCCGGCTTGGATCTGAATGCACGCCATATGAATTACTGTAACCAATAGGAGACCGGAAAGCGGTATCCAGACCAGGTGATTGGTCAGGCCACCTTTGGAGACATGACCGCAATCACCTTATATTTTACATTTATTTCATCCTGTAGGTTGTCCTCACTCTTATTGTAACCTTAAGATTCAACTCAATCCTAGGACTTTCAGATCACCAAGTAATCTTACTAATTTGCTTTCTAAAGGATTAACATGTAAGTGAATTCGCTAATGTACTAGTTTTATTTAGTCTCTAAAACACCCGACATCTTAAGGCAACATATGTAAATACTTGGGTTGGAAGCATGATGGCCTACCCATGCAACAGAGAGTCCAGCACTGACACCGGATGGTTTCGATGATTCACGCGAAGTCGTGGTTGCTACTATCTTGCTGAGGGAGCAGTTGCAAGGTTTTCATCATAAGCCAGTTGTGTTTACGCATCTGATTTCTTCAGCACTGTTGTGAAAAGGGGATTTCTGGCTATCGATCACCATCACACATCATCTATTAGAAGAAGTATTCCAGACCCCCATCCCATTGCCAACAATTATCACTTTCCCTTCGGATTTGTTGTCCCTAGTTGCATGTTTCAAAACAGCAATATCTCCAATATCAGCCACAGGCGTGAACACATTGCCAGTCATCTTGATGTCCGCTGTAAACACCCCCTCGGCAGATTGCTCAACACATATTTGCCACTCCTTCACTCTTTGATCATTACTAGTTGACACGACACGGAACGTGTTAGAAGCACCGTCGGTTGGCGGCTCAGACACGATGCAAACTCCTGTAATAGCAGCAGCATGGGCAGACCGAAGGATGAAGCTCCTTGCTTCTGGGTTGAATCTGTCTAGGGTGCGAACTGATATCGCGAGAGCATTGTCATCTCCGCCCGTAACGACTATTATGAAGCCCGAACTATCGATCGTTGGCGTGGAAGCCATGAAATCGAGAGATTTGATGGCATTCTGGTGAACCCTGGAGCTAGATATCATTTCCAAACGCGGAGGGGATGGGTGGAAACTATTCTCCCCATTTTCATCCATTGACAGGTCCTTTGGTCTAGCTCGAATTGGCAACTTCCATATTGGCAGGTAACCATCAGTTGAAGCTGTCAAAAATAATATAGAATTATCCATTATTTTGAGGTGATTTATCTGTGTGAGACATGAGGAGCTATACTTTCCAGTTCCTATCAAAGTGTAGCCCAACACTTTGTCGTAAATGTATATTCGAATCGTAGAATCCGAGTATGCTAGACTTATTAGCAAAGTTGTGTGTCCTGGATTACGCAAGGCGGCAGGAGCTTCAGCAACGTCGAAGTTCATGATCCGTAAATCCCGGTCCCCACTCTGGTCAGGGCATGTAGCCTCACAAACCACCCCAATGCCATATCCAGGAATGTTTTCGACAGACCAGATGAAGAATTCTTCATTGCCACCACTGCTGAATAGATACTCAGAACCATACCATTGAAGACATTGAATACCAGCAGTATGTTGCTGGATTGTAACTTGGCAGCCGAAATTACGACCGAGAGTGGAAGGACCGTCATCGTGATATCGCCAAATTCTTACAGTCGTATCTTCTGCGCCAGTGGCAACAAGAGTCTTATCCCGTGAGACTGCACACGCTTTTACTTCCCTTCCATGGCCACCTGGTTTAGCTACTTTATGCGAAGGTTGAGCCTGAGAATAAATGTACAGCTTGGATGCCTTGGTAAAGATGAAGTGCCCACTATCACTTACGTCCTGGCGTGGAGAATATGCGTAGCTTCGGTGAGCGCCACCGCACTCGACGCTGGCAATTTCATATTGCTTAGTCTCATTCCAGACAACAAAGTCCTTACTTTTGAAACCGTACAGGATTAGATCAGACCCATCAAACCAAGCAGACTCAATCATGGGACCAAATGGTGGGGTCCCACGATGGACAGGGTGCAGTTCAACGGAGACCTCTCCTTCATCGTTTTTTTTGTTGCTCATGACGAAGATCGAATATACCCCGTTCCGACCAGTAGTTAGAAAGTGGGTGGTGTGCGAGCTTGCTGCTGGTTGGGCCGTAAGTGGTAAGATGGTTGTGATTGCATCGCCTCCACTAAAGCCCGTGTCTTCCCAAATATGAACTGGTTCATCAAATACCATAATGTCATAAACGGCCAACGAACCTTTTCGAGATCCAAGCACTATATAGGCATCGCACATGCTGCTACTTGTGACAACAAAATCGGGAGGAAGCTGAAAAGAAACCTGTGCGAGCCGCTCCGATCGGGTTAAGCGGCTCGTGCTAATAGAGAAAATAATCGCGTCTCTTGTTGATAATGTGGTGGCGAGCAGTTTGAACGTGACCTTGCCTTGGTCCCATATCTTAAACATGTCTGCAACCTTCCCTGGGACTTTTCCAATTTCGATAGGTGCCCAATCCGTGCTGTAGGCATATATCCTACCTCCCGCTCCTGCTAAAAATGCAAGAGAAATTTCCGGGAATCCTTCAACAATGGCGTAAGACCTGAGATCATCTTTTCCTTCGGCTGGAAGTGATATTTCCTCCCAGGTCAAAGAGTGCCCAACCTGCCCACTTAGAATGCGTCCAAAGTTGGTTGTCATCAGGAACTTGTCCTGGGAAACGAAGGCGTATCTGTTGAAGGCATCCTTTATCGTCTTCTTCGGCCTTTTTCTCTTTTTGGGCTGTACCTCGTTCGGTACAGAATCCTCTGTCGCATGTAATGCAGAATCGGGCAGCTGATCACTGACATGGTGGCTGCTGTCTAAGGGTAGGGGAAGACACTTCAATATCTCATCAAGGTCCCATGCCGATGAAGTTTCGATTTCGCTGTGGCTCATCGACCAAGTCGGGCTTGTAACGTCATCAGAGCTATCCTCTTTGCATGGAGACTGCGAAGTGGCGTCTGAGATATAGACAGGGTATTGTGATATCTTTCCATCTGATCCACCAGTTAAAAGATCATAATCATCATCTAAAAGATGCCGAAGTGCAGATGACCAGATGTGTTTCCCATCATGAAATGCAAAGGTTCTGACGTGCTCGAGTGTATGAGAAGAGCCTGATGTTGGTTGCACTTTTTGATGTAAAGTATCTTGCGTGATCGGAGTAGTTTGATTGCCAGTGGATCTGAGATTCCATTGCTGCGTGGTTGAGTCTTCCCCAAAAGAGAGAACGTTGATATTCGAGTCTCCCGAGCCCTCACTTTCACTCGCGAGGAATCTGACGCTCCAGATTCGTGAAGCATGGCCCATTACCACCGCAAGGCCTCTTTCTGCTGACACGTCTGCTTCGACTCCTCGTTCATTTCCCCCAAACCCAGTCTCCCGTAGTAGGAGTCCAGTTTGCTTGGAACCGTTCTCAGTAGGTAGGGCTGACAAATCCCAAATACGAATAGTTCGATCGTCGCTGCAGCTGGCCAGTAAACGAGTATTACTCTTTCCCTGAATACTCACTGGAGGAGAGATATTGACACCGAAAATTGATCCCTCATGACCGGTGAAAGTGAAGAGTGTTCGGACATCACCAAATTCTCCATCCGAGGCATGACCTTCCCACACGATGACTTCCCCGAAGACTGTACCCGCTGCTACCAATATTCGGGAGGGAGTATCCCACAAAACCTGTGCAGAGTAAAGTATCGACTCTGATGGTGATGGTAGATGCTCCACCCAAGGTTCCTGACCCGCTAGACGGAAAGTTGCCTTGAGCAGAGCGTTGTGGGCGGTAACGATAACACAAGTACTGCTGTCATGTTCTGATATCGCGGCGTCAAAGATCCAATCGGTAATCGTGGTAGATTTGTTTGTGACACTGTTTAGACTCTGATCAAGAATTTGTTCAACATCCTTCCGGCCAATCAATGCCAACTCGTGACCGCCCCAGAGAACGAGACTTAGTTCATCGTTTCCATGGGAGCTCTTGTTGACAGTAATTCCGTGGACAGTCTGCCCTTGGAATATCTCGCATTGAGAGATGAGGTCTGAGGTTTTTGCATCGAACACTTTTAAAAATGAGCCCTCGCCGGCCAATAGCAGCTGCGTGCCATCGGTGAAGCAGTAATAACAAAGCGCTGTCACGGGATTGAGTGTATGATCATGCTATGCTTTCGTCAGATATGAAACAAACGGGAAATGTCCGTTGAATCCGAAGAATTGTGTAGGAGAAAAGGGATCTTTGTTGGGGATCTTTAAGAATCGCCGCATCTTGCCTACGAGACAGGCAGAGTACTTGCCCAAAGCGACTTGACGGCATAGAAAGCAGGAGACTCGACGAGAGAAAGAAAGACGATACAGAGAGCAGGACGAACCTTGATCGACATTGAGAAGCCTGGCTCGAGTTGAACTTGGTGGTGATTTCTATAACGAACGGTCAGGTTACCACGGAAAATTTCTAGTATCTCCCCCCGGCTCAAATGTTATTTTATGGGGCTAATATCAGAGCGTTTTACCAGGCATTATAACCAATCATATCCATGGACTTCCAGAATATAAGGCAAAGTACTTATTAGGCCGGTGGTGAGACTGTATTCTGGTAGAGTCCATTAAAATCATAGGTTGAAAGCCCCTGAGTTAAAATCCGTGTTAATCCACAAAGTAACACTTGAGCCGGGGGGAGGATACTGTAGTATGAAAGGATCTGCGAGCTGCACAACTTTAAGCGAGCCTTAGCTACGTGGTCGTAGTCTTCTTAACAACATCGCATGATTCACATCAAGGGCACCCTCTGTCAGTTTTATCGAGAGAATGGAGATGTCAAGTTGAGCGCATTTGAGGGTCATTCAAGTGAATGATTGTATGATTGATGTATTGTGGTGTTGAGGCCACCTAAAGTTATTATATAACGTATTCCATAAGGATCCCGTGCTCACAACGATCCCGTGCTGGCCCACCCCACCATTTTTCAACCTCTTGACTTCCAACTCTTATAACTCACCCAATTTTCATCTAAATGTCTTAAAAAGAAGGTCAAATCGCGCTAGCTATACATGCCTTTAAAGAGGGCCAGATTATAACTTTGAAGGAAGCTTGTAAGTTGTACGGCGCGCCATATTCCACGGTACTAGGACGCGTCAAAGGGGCAATCGCGAAACGCGATTCTGGGTTTAAGGTGCAAAAACTTACACCAGAAGAGGAGGTAACTCTTAAAGAATGGATATTATCTATGGATACACGAGGTCTATCCGTACGTCAAAAATCTATTACGTAAATGGCGAATTTACTACTACAAAAACGATCAGAATCAAGCCGAGTCTAAGTAGGTGTAAATTGGGTACATAACTTTATTCAATGCCACGACTCCCTACGTACGAAATATAGCCGTAAATACGATTATTAGCGTGTAAAATACGAAGATCCTTCGATTATAAGAGCGTGGTTTCGATTAGTATAAAATATAGTAGGAAAATATGGGATATTAGCGGACGATATATACAATTTCGATGAGACCGGCTTTTAGATAGGGATAATTGCTACCGCTAGAGTCGTTACTAGCTCTAAAAGAAAAGGTAGACTAGTGCTCTTATAACCAGGTAATCGCGAATAGGTTATAGCGATTGCCTCGATATGTACGGACGGTTGGAGTATACCTACGATGATAGTCTTTGAGGGTAAGGTTTATATATTAACCTAGTATATAGAGTAATTACCTAAAGACTAGGTAATTAGTCTTAGTAATATAGGATAGACGAACGACGATTTAGGCCTTATTTAGCTTAAAGACGTCTTTAAGAAATACACTAGGGATCGTATAAAAGGAGTATATCGACTTCTTATTCTTAATAGCTATAGAAGCTATTTAACTCCTAAATTCGACCTCTTTTACAGAGAACATAATATTATAACGCTCTATATACTATCGTATTCTTCTCATCTTCTTTAACCCTTAGATGTTAGCTGTTTTTCGGCCTTGAAATAGTATTATAGGTAAGAGGTAGAAAAGTTAATATAAGTCGGTACTCTTTATATCGACAAGCTAGACTTTCTTCTAGCTTATATCGCGGCTTAAAATAAGACCTTTATAGAGAATATAGTTCGTAGTGTATTCGCTGCCTCTAGATTAGTTCTATATAACCTAGATCGTGTATTAGAAAGATTAAATACTCGATTACACACTCCTACCCCTCCTCTTATTTTAATGTTCAGTCCCTCTACCTAGGTACTAGAGACGCCTCGGAATACACTAGGGGTAGATCGATAAGCAGAGGTAATAAGAAGGTCTATTTAACGACGTATAGATGTTTTATCTAGCCCTATAGATATAGCGTTAGGTTAATTAATCAAAGGGTGTAAAATAACTATGTAAGCTGTCACGGTCTTAAGTAAGGAAAATAAGTAGTTACGAGCTGAATTAGACCGTAAAAAACGTAAAAAGATAATAAGAAGATAATATATTACAACTAGAGGAGTTCTTACGGTGTAAGAAGGATTATAATTAGTTTAAAGAGATAATAATACCGTAGAGAGTTTAAATACGAATTAAGTAAATGTATTACGATTACGTGTATTACGTAAATATAGTAAATATAAATCGACTAAACACACGGCTTATATATGTTCTATATCTATATAATATAATAGAATCGATTTTATAAGAGTTATATTAATATATTATTAAGTTACTATATCGTAAATTAAAATAGTAGGGTGGGCTAGTACGAGATCGTTATAAGTACGAGATCCTTATAGAATACGTTAACGTACTTAATAAGCGACTCGTGTTTATATACGTCTCGTGTTTTTTACCCCGCTTACCGACCTATTTAAATATATAATAAAACAATATAATAATATTAACTTCTAAGAAAAGCTTTAATCGCTTTATACCCGTTTAGGGCATATACGAGCGTTATATACAAATGATTCACATATACTACACATACTTAGCGCACGTGTTTAAGGCCGTGCTAGCTAAACTATAACCCTATTAATCGGCTCTATATTAGCTATTTACGACCTTTCTATGTCTTCTTAGCCCGTAAGAATACTACCTATAGTAATATACGACCTTCTCTTCGCTCTCTTCTTCTTTTAACGATTATTTTCGGCCTGTAATTATCGATTCTCCTTAGTGAGAATCGTGGCTAAATACATAGCTATTTAGTAACCTTTAACTAGCTATTATAATACGATATTCGTAGGGCTTAGTAGAGTAGTCGTCCGACACTAAATATATCCTCTAATTACCTACGCTTAGAGCTCTAAATCCGTAGGATTATAAGGTGTTTTAGGGACCTATTACTATTATACTAAAATAATAGTAGAAGGAGAGGTAGGCGTTTGTAATTAGGTGTTTAGTTTTAAAAGTACTCGTTCCGGATCGTATAGGACTAGGCCTGTAGCTATAAATCTATTTCGAACGGTTTCTGTCACTATAGCCTCTTTACGAGCCGTAATATAAGCCGTAAGAAAGTCTAGCTTATTAATATAGTTAACGCTAGTCTATATAAGTTATTCGATTTATTACTCGTATAACCGTTTTAAACTTACGAAATAGCTTATATCTAATAGCTATAAAAGGTGTAATAAATAAGATAGTATACAAAGAGTAATAATAGAGTATTCTAAGTAAAACATATTAAATTCTAAAGTCGAGTAGCTTCTATAGTCGTCGAGAATTAAAAGTCGATAAACTCCTTTCGTACGTTCCTTAGTATACCTTTAAAAGACATTAGTAAGCTAAACCAGGCCTAAAGAATCATTTGTTCACCTCTTTTCACTAACTATAACTATCTAATCTATAGGTAAAGTATCGATATACTAGGTTAATATATAGACTTTACCTTTAAATATAACTATTAGCGGTAAACTTCACCTATTAGTATAGATAGACTCGATAACTATAACCTATTCGCGGTTTCCTAGCTATACGTAAACTAGCCGGCTAGCGCGTTCTAAGCCTATAATAACCTTTATAGTCGTAATAACACCTATTTAAAAGCTAGTCTCGTCGAAGTTATAGATATCGTTCTATAGTATCTCGTATTTAGTAATTATATTTTATATAAGCTAAAACTAGGCCCGTAGAATCGTAGGATCTTCGTAGAGAGCTCGCTAGTAATTATATTTTTATATATATTTCGACTATAAAGAATTATAGTATCGTATAAAATTATAAACCTAACGTTAGCTAACTATAACTAAATTATTTTAACTCGTTCTAGACCGTTTTTAAAGAAGTAAATTAGCTATCTAACGAATAGAATCGATTCTAACTAGTAGACCTCTACTTTCTATAGCTAATATCTATCGTATAAGTGTTAACTCCTTAAGATCTATGAGCTTCTTGTTTCCGGGTCGGAAATCGCGTCGCGGAATACATCCCTTGACGCGGTCACGTACGGTCGAATACGGCGCGTCGTATGACGTACAAGCCGCTTTAAGGCTATTGAAATGACCTTGTTAATAGGCCTGAATAGCCAGAGTAATTCGGCCTTCTTGTTAAGACATTTAGATAGTAATTAGTGAAGATATTATGGTTGTAAATAGTAGGTAAGATCAAATGGTAGGGCAAAAAACACGGGACGCATGTAAACACGGGTCGCTTATCAAGTACGTTACCACTTCAGCGTATTAGCTAATCCATTACAAATCACTCAACTCCTGACACCCTCATTGTCCCCACATATATATCCACACGTACGTATATGTCCCAATCGAGGGGTGCGCAAAATTGAGCCAAAACACTCCAAAATACAACATAAATACAGCATAAATACAGCATACCGTATATGCGAGGGTTGGGACGACCCCCACCATGCGTGCCACATGCAAAACCGCAGTCAACCTCGCTCATACAGTCAACGCGTCACGACAGTCAACAATCAGATTCAGATTCAGATTCAACGGTTTGCCTTGCTCCTTCTGCGATTACGCGACCCACCATCCAACCGCAAACTGTTGGGAGGATTCCCATGCATCCCATGCACGTCACTGCCTCCCTGGAGTGCAATAAGAAGAAGTCCTCGTCCATTTAACCATCACCGCCAACCTGGCTTCAGCAAGCATCCACCTGATTATCATATTTCAAAGGCCGCCATGATCGGCACCTCTAAGCCCGAATATTATTTCATTCTGGTGTGCATCGTGGGATTACATTACCTGGCTCCTCTCGCCCTCATATATTGCGCCTCGAACATTATCCTCCATGGCATCAAGGCGGCGGCATATCGAGTTCCTCTGATTATTGAGGTCATTGCTGTAGCTGAATCACTCTTCTTCCTCTGCGTCTTCTTGCCATACCGAGCATACCTGCAACGCGAAGCTGTCCATCCTCCTCTGCCGACTTACGAAGAACGAAAGGAGTTGTTCCGACTATGCAACGATAATATTCCCAACCCAGAGGCATATTTGCGCAAGTGGTTCTTGGGGGCGGAGTTGTCCGAGATTAGGAGGGAGAACGTGAAGGAGTTTTTGCTGTGGGCATTCTTCAATCGCGGCGGTCCGCCTAGAGATGATGATGAGGAACTGGAGGAATATGTATCCGAGATGGAGCAGCTACTGGGACGGCCAATAGAACCTGGATGGGGGAATGCAAAGTGCTTGCGATTGACTCTGGACGAGGTCAAAATGCTTCACCGTAGTTTAGTGTGGTACTTGGTAGGATTGCTCCCTTTCTATTGCTGTCCTTGGACTAATTTTAAATAGTGTGTTGGCTTTGTCGATTTCCTTACATACATGACCTTACTCTACCACGGCTTCCATTTCCACCGAACGAGGCTTTCCAGATTCTTTACTCTCTTCCCATTTCGATTTCAGTCTCTGTTCACGAGCTACCACTCTCCAGCAAAGCATACAATGTATTGGCATCGTCCGCATACATCGAAAACGAAGCTTCCCGTTCTATTTGTTCACGGCATTGGAATTGGATACTATCCGTACACAAACTTTCTTAGCGAATTGAACTCGACGGCTGGGATTGAATCGTCCAACCCGGATGAGCAAGTCGGTATAATTGCTATCGAGATCATGCCCGTGTCCTTCAGAATCACGCATCACGCTCTAGGCCGCGAGGAATTGTGCGCTGAGATTGATCAAATTATGTTGGAGCATTTTGGGCCGGAACAAAAATTCGTGCTAGCGAGTCATTCCTATGGAACGGTTGTGACTACACATCTTTTGAAGAATCCTTCGATCGCAAAGAGGATTGGGCCCATTGTTCTCATAGACCCGGTCTCGATTCTTCTTCACCTCCCCGACGTCGCTTACAATTTCACACGCCGGCTACCGGTTTCGGCTAACGAACACCAGCTGCACTACTTTGCCAGCATGGATATGGGTGTCAGTCATACTCTGAGCAGACACTTTTTCTGGAATCAAAATATTCTATGGAAGGACGACTTGGATGGCCGACGGATGACAGCCAGTCTCAGTGGAAGAGATCTCATTGTCGACACAACCGCTGTGGGTCGATACTTGTGCGATCGACCAAAATCAGTCTTGGGTGGATATACCGATGAGCCTGACCTAGTCAGCATCGAGGATCCTTCAGGGAGCGAAAGTTCTACACTTCGATTAAGAGGTGGTGAAATGGATTATGAAAACATTGACCAGGAGTGGAAATCACGAGCTTGGCAAGGCACCGGAATAGACGTGATATGGCATCAGGACCTCGACCATGCCCAGGTCTTTGACAGCCGTACGTCTCGATTGAAGCTTATTGCTGTCATTCGAGCATATTGCGAAGAGCGATGACATACTCACGAAAAATACAATATGGTCGAGTAAGCCTGGATCCTCTTTTCTAGCGGGAGGCCTAGGTTTTTTTCTAGCTTGTTTCGATGCTACTGTACCCATAGCCAAGTCCGTCAAGAAGTTCTAGATCAAACTCTAGACTAGTTAGTGTTTTTAGAGATTGTAAGACTGCCAATCATACGCCTGCCACAGTGGTCTAGCTCGGCACGATGCACTTTAGACTATTCTTATGCACGTTTCTTGTTATATATAATCCGTTCTTTTCCTCTTTCCAAAAATTTCTTTCCCACTTCTCGAGTCTCCACCCTCAAACCGAAAGTACAGTGACAAGCCCTCGTTATTTTCAATCTGTCATTTCCCACAGTCGTTCCCATCAGTCATAATACCTCACAAGATGGAAACTCAAACACTCTCGCATAATGCGGGCCTCAATGGCAATATCGACCGCATCAAAGTAAGGCTCCTAATGCCCATGCCACATTCCCTAGTCCATACCCTATAATTCCAACGTTCCCCCCTCAGTTCACACGGTGCTCACAAGGTTTCACAGGATCCACATAACATCTTAACATACATCCCCTTCACATTCTGGTTGTCCTGCTGCTTCATCGTCCTGGCAGTCATCGCAGTCCTCACATTCAGTACGTCTTACACTTTCTCCCCACCATCAGCTCTCCCAAGCTAATCCTTCTAGCATTCATCCGTGGTCTCTTCGCCCGCGCCGCCGCCGCCAACCAACGCAACAATACCCTCATCCGCCCTCAATACCCACACACCTATTCCCCAGTCGCGGTTATATGGCGCAGAAACGACATTAACCGCCCAATGTTCTGCCCTAGGGGAACGAATGCGGAAGAGTTGAGGAGGGATTTGATGGTGGAGGGGTATGCTAGGGATGTTAGAGCGCGTGAGGATATGGGGTTGGGTTTGGGTGAGGGAGGGAGGAAAAGGGCCAGGGGATATGGGACTTTTGATGTTGATGTTGAGGCTATAGGGGTTGAGGGAAAGATGATTTGAGGTTGTGTAAATGGTAGGAGGAGGGGGAGCAGAGGAGAGAGTAGTTTGCTTAGGATTAGGTTGGGAATATCAAGTTCGGAGTATTAATGCGATCCAAATTAGATGTGGAAAACCTTCATCTATCTCTCTGGTGTCACGTACTTCACCGAGTAGGTGGAAGGATTTAGATGCCGGCTGAAAACAAAATGTTGATCTGGAGGAAGACTTAATGAGAGATATCAAGAAGTGAGCGATCGCAATGTATAGTAAAACTCCTTGATATGGTCCGAATCGTCTTCGACTCTTCGTTAGCCTCGAATGTCGTCAAAATCAATAAACAGTTGAGATTTTCGAAGGAACTCGTGACAAGAAACCCCAGGATCACTGCGACGTGTAGCAGAACGCCAGTCTATCGTCCAAACTCTTTTCGTTGTCCTCGAATGTCTACGAAATTCGTAATCAATTAACCTTTTCGAAGGGAGGCGTGACAAGAGACTTCAGAAAGCCACTGAAATGTGCAACAAACCTCCTATCTATCGTCCGAAGTCCTTCCGCTGGCCTCGAATGTTCTCGAACTGTAGTGGAGATTTACGAAGAAAGGTACCATAAGAGCGGTCAAGAAGCCATAGCGATGTGAAACAAACCCCCTTGATATCTCCCTCGACCTTCATAAGCATTTGGTTCTTTTAATGGAAGAGACTTAGAAAAATTTAAGCATTCTTATTATCACTTGTCCGACATTATAGTTTCGATTTCTCATCAGCAGAATCAGCCTGTATAACGGCCTTTCCCCAAACCTTCCTCTCACTCAAATCCTTTAGTGCAGGAACCACGCTTTCCAATCCCTTGTACTGTCTATCGAAGACTACAGGCTTGACTTTGCCATCTCGCACCATCACTTCCAGGCTCCTCCAGATCTCGATATTCTCTGTTGGGTCCCGTCGTTCCGTTTCGCCAAATCGCTAAATTTGTCAATACCTTGTAACGGTGCCTGGGGAGTTTACTGACATAGCCAATTAATTGAGCCTGTCGCAACAAGACTCGATTCATGGCAATCTTCTCAATCTTCCCTTCCACACCTGCGAATCCGACGATCAAGATTCGCCCCTTGTGCTTTAAACACTTTAAGCTCTTATCAACAAGTCCAACAGGATCATACACCACGTCCGCACCTTTCCCCTCTGTCACATCCAGCACCTGTTTCCACCAATCGTCATTCTGAACATAATTCACACACTCATCCGCCCCAAACCTCCTCGCGACCTCACACTTCTCCTTACTCCCCGCCGTGCCAATAACCAAACATCCCATCGCCTTCGCAATCTGCACGGCCATCAACCCAAGGCCTCCCGCTGCAGCATGTACCAGCACCGTCTCTCCCTTTTTTATCTTCCCACGGACGACTAGCGCTCCATAGCTTACAGGCGCCGTAGCGGCGAGCCCGGCGGCCGAGATGAAGTCCCACCCTTCGGGGATGGGGCGGAGGAGGGATTCTTTGACACAAATATGAGAAGCGTAGCTGCCGAGGGAGCCGCCGAAGACTTTTGTGCCGCGAGGGAAGGAGGAGCTTGGAGGAGAGGAGAGGACAGTGCCGGCGAATTCGAGGCCGAGGGTGAAGGGGGGTTTGACCAGGGACCGGTTGTTTTGGTGCTTGCCTCTGCACTGGGGAGAGTGTTATTGATTGAAGTGCAAAGGAATAGAGCAAGGGGTAATGAAGTAGACAGAAGTATGGGCTATGGATTGAAGCTATATGTTCATGTCTAAGAACTGATGCATTATGAGTATCTGAATAGTGATCAGGCAGGAGACAGAAAGAAACTGTATAGGAGAGAACTTTCATGTGAACTTCAAAACTGCAATTCATCAAAACACTAAGACAATATGGTTTAGTAAGACCAAGAGATGACAACACTAAGAATAGCGCAGATCCAATGGTTTTATATAGTTGAGACTCGAATTCTCAAAGAAAAGGAGAAAAGGATGGCCAATGGAAATAGTCCCAATCTCAAAATAGCTTAGAGCCCTTCTGACCTACATATAATAAGTCTACAAAATTGACACCTGCGGCAGCAATTTGGACAAGCACTTCACCATCTTGAGGTTGAGGCTTGGGAACATTTGAGATCTTTATCTCATCGTAGGACTTGAATTTGATTAGCAGTGTTCTTTAGTTCCAAAAGCCACTCACATTGATAAACCTATCTATACGAATGGCCTTCATCATTGAATGTATGAACTTTCATGTTCAAAGGTGAAAACATATTGACAGGAGGGGTCTTTGCAGTTAAGTACGGTACAGTGCGCTTCCGGGATCGAGTTGATAGCTCGGGGCTCGGCTGAACGCTGCACGGTCCACAACGAGGCTAGACCTTACCGCTTTCGCACTAGCGGGTATTTGCCTCTACAGCAAGTTAAGTACTGCGTACAAAGCAATTTAATTCTCGCAACCTTTCTCTCATCTCTCTGTCCTCTTCTCAACTCGACTGTTGAGACCGTTTCTTGCGGCTGCTGCCTAAAAGCAACACGATTTCACGCGCATAAATAGTGGCGACTCCTTTCATTCCAGCGCATTACTTTCACCAAGAATCACCATGTCTACCGCGAATCTTGTTAACGAGAATTTCGATGATAGTGAAGATGAAGACGACTTCAATCCTAAACCCGCTGATTTATCTGATGTGGAGGATGCCGGTGATGGCGAAGATCCAAATGTTCAAATCCGAAATGAAGCTGCGAAACATCTGGCAGATGAGGACAATAATTCAGAGGATGGTGGTGATAGAAGACGGTCTTCAAATAAGTCGCAGGATGAGGATGAAGATGATGAGGGAGGCGGTGGGGAGGATGAAGATGAAGATGACGAGGAAGATGAGGATGATGAAGAAATAGCGGTACGTTTCTGCCAGCCAACTGTCTTTCGATGAGAAACTCCTTTGAATCTACATCCATAAGCTCTAGACTGCAACATGCACTTATGGAAGCGAACGATCAAGTACTGACAAGACATAGGGCCCCAAGAGAAAACGTGTCAAACGTGATCGCCGCAATGTATTCCTCGATGTTGAAGCCGAAGTCGACGAAGATGAAGACGAGGCCGACGAAGATGAGGAGGGCAACGAGATCGACGGTGGATTCATTGCAGACACGCATCCTGATGATCTTGCAGATCTGCCAGCCGGTGGAGAGACTGATGATCGAAGACACAGAGAACTCGATAGAAGGCGTGAGATGGAAGCGAGTCTCGATGCTGAGAAGCAAGCTGAGATCCTTCGACAACGATACGCAAATAAGAACCGTTCGGGCAGAGGCCTCGGAGAATCCGATATTGTACCGAGACGACTTCTACTTCCCAGCATCAATGATCCGAGCATCTGGGCTGTTCGGTGCAAGGAAGGCAAGGAAAGAGAAGTGGTATTTTCCATTATCAAGCGTATCGAGGAGAGAATGGGAACGCATGATGAGCTGAAGATCACCTCGGCATTCGAGCGGGGAGGCATAATGTCTGTCATGAAAGGCTTTATTTATGTGGAAGCACAGCGCTCTGCGGACATTATGACCGCACTGGATGGCCTGATGAATGTCTACCCACGAACGAAGATGCTCATGATTGAGATTAAAGACATGCCAGATTTGCTTCGAGTCACTAAAACTCCGCCTCTCGAACCTGGTGCTTATGTACGACTAAAGCGACCACCAAAGTATGCTGGAGATCTTGCTCAGGTTATCGATGTCACGGACACTGGACTGGAACTCCGCGTTCGATACGTCCCTCGGCTGGACTACGGTATGAATGAGGATATGAATGCGCAATTAGATGGTTCAAAGCGAAAAAGAACTGCAGCAGGACCTCGCCCTCCACAGCGGCTATTCTCAGAGATAGATGCCAAGAAGAGACACGCAAAACACCTTTCGGGAAATCCACAAACAAAATCATGGTCATACCTAGGGGATGATTATATCAACGGTTTCTGTGAGAAGGAAGTCAAACTTCAAGCACTTACGACCAAAGACATCAATCCATCTCTCGAAGAAGTGACGAGATTCGCATCAGGAGCAGACGACGGAACCGAGAACCTAGATCTCAATGCCTTGGCAGCAAGTCTAAAACAAAGCACGGCAAATGCATCCTACCTTCCTGGTGACATTATCGAAGTTTGGGAGGGAGAACAAAAAGGGGTCATGGGAAAGGCTGTATCTATCCACGGAGACATCGTTACCATGGCTGTATCGGAAGGCCCATTGCGAGGTCAGAAAATAGAAGTGCCTGTCAAAGGACTTCGAAAGCGCTTTAAGGAGGGTGATCACGTCAAGGTCATTGGTGGTAGCAGATATCGAGACGAAGTGGGAATGGTGGTGAAGATCGCCGAAGATCGAGTAACACTTTTAAGCGACCAAGGAAACAACGAGATCACAGTGTTCAGCAAGGATCTTCGGGAAGCTAGTGACTCTGGCGGCAATGCATCTCTAGGCCAGTTCGAACTCTGGGACTTGATTCAACTCGATCCAGCCACTGTTGCTTGTGTGGTCAAAGTCGAACGAGAATCACTAGTTGTCTTAGACCAGAATAATCAGTCAAGAACTGTCCTGCCATCTCAAATATCCAACAAGATTGAGAAGCAGCGAAGAAGTCTTGTCGCCACTGACCGCAATGGCGCTCAAATCAAGCTAGACGATAATGTTAAGGAACATGCTGGAGAGACGAGAACCGGCAAGGTTATCCACATTTTCCGAACCTACCTCTTCTTGCGAAGTGCTTCACAGAGCTCAAATGCTGGCATCTTCGTCACTCGCACGAGTGCAGTCAATAGTGTCACTGCAAAGGCAACCGCTGCTTCTGCTTCACTTGATCTCATGGCCATGAACCCAGCTTTAAAGCTTAATCCAGGAGCCGGCAACGGAGGAGACATGCCTCCACCCAAGTCATTTACTAGGGATCGCTCTATTGGTCAGACCGTGACAATCCGAAAGGGACCTTATAAGGGCTTACTGGGGATCGTGAAAGAGGCTACAGACTCAAGCGCTCGTGTCGAGCTTCACACCAAGAACAAGACAATCCAAGTACCAAAAGATGCATTGGCATTCAAGGATAAACTCACCGGAGCAAGCATTGATCCTAACGGCCGTGGTGGTAGAGGTGGATTTTCTGGCCGTGGTGGAAGGGGAGGCTTTGGAGGGGCAACTCCTGGTGGATGGGAGGGCGGACGCACTCCAGCAGCTGGAGGGGACCTTGGTCGAACACCGGCCTGGGGATTAGGACGAAGTAAGTTGCCATTTATATACTTGTATCCTTATGCCCACTTGACTGACCATATTAGCACCTGCTGCAAATGGTGGACGTACTCCCGCCTGGAAAAAAGATGGTCCAGATTCCGGTAGCCGAACACCTGGCTGGGCAGATGGCTCTCGAACAGTCAACCCATACGACGGGAGTCGAACATCATATGGCGGGGGCAACCGTACACCAGCATGGTCCTCAGGAGCCAAGACCCCAGCCTACGGAGGAATATCAAGCAACGCCTTCGACGCTGGTTCAAAGACTCCTGGCTACGGTGGTAGTGGAGGCGGCGATGCGTGGGGTTCAAAAACACCAGCATATCAACCCACACCAGCCGCCGACACCTGGTCTTCAAACAACCAATCCTCATCGAATTCATGGGGTTCAAACGCCTATGATGCTCCCACGCCTGGTGCCCCAATGTCTGCTCCTACTCCCGCCGCAGCTCCCACACCAGGCGACTACTCCGCTCCAACTCCCGCTCCGTATAGTGCTCCTACTCCTACCGCAGCTCCGACGCCTGCGCCAGGCTGGGGTGGAGGATGGGGTGCCCCGACCCCACAAGCTATGGATGCGCCGACGCCGGGTGGTCAGGGTGCGTATTACGCGGCGCCTACTCCTGGTGCGTATGTAGGTGTTCCGGAGACTCCAGCGGCGAATTGGCAGGATGATGGACCGAGATATGTTGACTAGGGGTGGAGGTAATCGTTGGAGGGCAGGGAGGGAGTGGAGGGAGCATGACAAAAATTTCTCTAATTCCTTGTCTTCAATGATCCATTTGGGTTTAGTGAGTAGCAACGCATGAGCAGCATGAAATCCGGCGATTCTTTGATATGGTACGATAGTGGAGATTTCGCTGCTACTGGTGTTCTTTTGAGGGGAATAGAAAGCCCATTTGATCTTCCCTACGAGTTTGTCTGCAGATTCTGTTGCTATGTGATGGTACACTGACTGTTTACTATATTAAACAACCCCCCCGGTAAGAAGTACTCCATTGCCACGGATATCTATTTACCATCGTTCTCCTTCTCTTTGACTCCCTCACCGCAACCTTCGAGGTTCCACACAGTAGGCTCGCCGCCACTACGTGCCATAAGCCACTAGATCATTTTGCATTAGCATTCCTCCATCCATCCATTCACCTTCCCTCCCCCTTTTCCCAAACGACACATCCACAAACCCACCGAAATCCACTGATGGGAGAAGCAAAACTGAGGGATACTGGGGACAAGGGCACATTCGGTAGCCTCCGCATCGCCCTCCGTGGCCTCCTGAGGCTGGGTCGACGGTGATATGAGTGTGAAATCACGGGGGGACAGGCCGTGGCGCTTGTGGCCGTTGTTGGTGCTTGGGGTTGGGTAGGCGGGGGATGGATGGGGGGTTGAGGAGAGAAAAGGGGGGAAAGGAGGGACAGGAGTGAAAGGAGGGAAAGGAGGAAGGGGGACTACAAGTTCCGTGGCGGGAGATGGTGTAGACTATTGTGTCTTGTTCGCCAAAAGAAGCGGGAAGAGGTTGTGTAGGTCTATTGGCTCGAACTTGGCATGAGACGAGTTGAGATGAGATGACTAGACAAAGAAAGAACCAGAGCGCGACGGAGTGAGAAAAGGGGATGGATCATCCGAAGATCTCCTTGCGTATTGAAGAGACTGGCGTTAGGAGAACAATGCTTGAATCCTCGCAACTCACTCAGCGCTCCGAGGTATTTTTCTAGCTAGAGTCCTCATGCCTACTTTAATTTCAGACGAGCTAGATGAGGAAGGTGCTGGTGATGCGCGTGTTGGAACTTGGTAGGCGAGCTTTTCTTTGTTTTTGACGCCGGAACATCATCCGAGGAATTATGCATGGCCCGTCTTGCCATCTCGTCTCCAACGGTCCAGGACTGCAGTACAACGTCGTAGACGTATTTGCAAAGGCCCGGGCATGATCTCAGGAAAAAGAGACTGTTCTCAACACCAAGAGAAAAACCTGCAGAAATGTCCCGTGCCATTCCAATCTCTTCCTAAAATCTCCCAATACGAGAATTCCGGTGAGGTTGTAGATGCGGTAGCGCTTCTTGTGACCGCCTAGGAACACGCAATAACAAGTGAGCTAAGCTAGCAACCTGCAACTTGCAATTTGCATACATGCAAGCAAAACAGCTCGAAGGAGTAACCGGCCCGGTCACAAATCTCCAAAGAACAAAAGCGCAACGAAACTTTCGGCCAGTTCTTGAGGCCAATCTTCGTGTTATACGAGCTTCAAAGGGAAGGTGTTTTCATCAACTCAAATCAAGCACTCCATGATTAGACATATCTGAAGAGGAACGCGGTTCCTTCGACCTCAAATCCGAAGCACCACTCGAGGGAACGCCCCAACGAGGATCTCATCCGGAAACGTGTTCTCAAGGTTCGACATAGGGCTGAAAATCCTGGATGTGCTCCGGAAAAAGATTTCTCTGCCTTCAGGCTAAACAGAAAGCACACGCGTAGCCTCCGAGAATGCGTACCCATGGTGAGGAACCACGGGTGAAGTCTGAGGATGAGCTATCATCCCCAGAGGAAAAGAGCGTGGCGTGAGCTTTCGACCGAGCCCTCGGTTTTTTGCAAAGCATCTTACCATATGCAGTGAATGAAGGGATTTCTCCGTGCAGAATCGAACATGTGAGATGCGAGGAGAAGAACGGATGGCTGCAGTGCAGGAGATGACCTCCACCTCCCGGAACCGCGCTTCAGGCGGGGAGTTTGAGATGGGAGGAACTCGAGCGTCCAGCCTGGCCCACGGCAGATGTCTGAAGAGTGAAGCCAGATCAGGCTCGACACAGTCCGGTCCAGTCTGTCGCACCGTGAGGTTGGACGCAGGGCCGGCGGTGAAACCTGCGTGCGGGCGAGGCAAGTCCACGGCATGTCCAGTCCAGCAGAGCTCCCAGACAAACCGACCAGGCCCGCAGGGTGAAGTGCAGGATCTGTACTCGTGTAACAGAGGGAGCGCAGTACCTCGCAGGAAAAGGATCTAGCCGTGGAAGATGTCTGCGTTCACCTGATGGCAAGGCGAGCAGGAGCTGCGTACCGCAGGAGGTTATGTACCGGCGCGGAGGCAAGTCGTAGGCGGAAAGCCGGTGCGATGGTAAAAACGTGAGGAGGAGCCTCGCGACAACCAACGGGGAAGGACGACCAGGACCGCTCTGAGGACGAAGGATTCCCTGATGCCGCATGTTGTTGGTCGGCTTGCTGGACAATGGCCTCTCTTCTGACGATCCCTTGGGTCTGACCAGTGCCGGCAGATGATTGGGAGGAGTGAAGTCATCGAGGCTGCGCGTGGTGAAGGGGTGCGCTGCCTTCCACCCGAAGGGGTGTATTCATATAAGCTTGACTCCTGATCGACGCGCGGATGAATTAACGTTAGGAGATGTTGTGCAGCCGGTGGGGTGCATGCAAATTAAAGTTGGTTGAACGTGAAAGTATATTCGGACGTTGCGTGTCGATGTCCATGAGGCGAGGAGGAGGAGGTTCGTCGGACGGAGGCGAGGGGCTCGCTCGCTTCCCCTTTCCTCGTCCTCTCGGCTAACTACTTACTCGCTAAGGTTACGTTTCTGTACGGAGCACAGGAATAGGTGGAAGCCCTCACTCACCACAGCAGCTTCTGGCACGCCGTCCCGCGTTATTCAGCATCTTCCGGTCACTGGAGCGAATTTTCTCCCCTGCGCGGCGAGGAAAGGGTTCATTGGCGAGCGGCGCCTCGGGCGAGAAAATCCTTTTCTTGAACCTGGTTGCCTGCAGTGAGCTTGATGGCGAGTGGGGTGCATACTGTAACCGCAGGCCGGCCGGCCAATCCGGGAGGCTCGTCTGAACGCTGCCATTCATCTGATAGCGTGGAAGACTGGAAGTACTGTACTGTACCAGGAGTCCCGAACGGAGATGTCTGATCTGAAGGCTGAAGTAGACTTGACCTACATCATACTTACAGGCCACGGTGCCTACCCCATGCCTGCCTCGATGCAACGTGTGTCTTCACTGTGGGGTCGCCAATGGGTGCTGGATTTTGTTACGCGTTATGGCTTGGGGGCCGTCCGTCAGGAGCATCGCTCGTAGAAGGCCTCGAGTCGGACCGGATCTTCTCTCGATCCTTGCAAGAACAGAGCGTTTCCCTTGACCTACCCTTTGACCTATGTACTGTCCTGTACGGCAGTGAAAAGATCAGAGGATGCTACTTGTTGCTCTTCCTACGGTAGGTACAGGACAGGACAGGACCAGAGCCAGCGGATGATCAGCCTCCCCGGGTGCTGGCATGATCGGTCAAGGAAGGGAAACCCTCATGGCGGAAGGATGACGAACGGGGACGGCCGGGAGCCTTCGTACAGTAGAATGGCATCCGCATCCCAATCAAATCACATTCCAATAGACGGATCAATCGATGGTACTGCACAGTACGGATCCGTGACGGGTGCTCTATCACGAGTTGTCGAGTAACGAGTTCACGAGTAAAGTCCCGATGTGCAGACGGGTTCCCGCTGCCACGGCATGGGCACACCAGGACCAGTGACACCACGGTGACCACGCCGCTGTTCTGCTTGCCACCCAGGGGGGAGGAAGAATCACGCGTATCAACAGGCGGTGGTTTAGCGAGGGGGGGGGATGGAAGATGCCCATTGCCCAGGCAGGTGAAGCGGGTCCTGCTTACTCCGTATCAGAAATCGGGGGTGCGCTTAAAAATAGAACCAGACCTCTGCGCCAAAGTTGCCCGAAGGCGGAATACATTTGTACGTACGATTCCGCTATTTGTACCCCTACTCTGGTACTACCGCTACGGCCGCTTCTATAGTATCCCCCCCAAATATTTGTTCGTGTGTGGGTCAGCAGAGCCACGCTGTGATTCGCTTTCGAGAAGCTCCCGCCCCAATGATTCGCTACACCCGCCCTTCACCGAATAACCTTTATTGAGGGGGGGATACTGTATATAGTAGCAACGATTCGTACAGTCGAGCTAACGAGTAAGGGATTAGAAGTGGTAATCCTAGCGAGGATTGCATGTCCATGCCACGAGGGTTCCACGGGCAAGGATACGGGATCCGACTCCTGGACGTGGGGAGAGCTCAGAGCGGGGAGGGAATTGGCCATAGCTCCCATAGCTCCCCAGCTCCCCGCTGCTCCTGGCTGCTCCGAGAATATTATTTCGTCGTGGTGCTGGCTGGGCGGAGAAGAGGGTCGACCGGTTGATGTCTCGATACGAAGTACCTATGTACCTCGCGAGTGAGTACGGAGGTACAAGTAAGGTTATGGGATCAGGCAACCAGGCACTCGGACACTCAGCGCTCGGATACCCAGGAACCCAGGCACTCAGCACTCAGGCACTCAGCACTTAGGCACTCAGGCAATCACGCAATCACGCAATCACGTCACGCACCATGGAGCAGACACTCAGGCACCCAGGCCATCTATCAGACCAAGACTCGAGGCCCCGCCGCTGCAGCGCGGCAACGCCCCCATCTCCTGCGTACCCGTCAACCATGGGCACCCGCCACCTGCCTCAATAGACGGGACCACGTCTCCCAGAGAGCCAGAATCATCCGAAATGGCCGGCTTGGAGCCTTTCGTGAACGGGGAGGAACGCCGAGGCCCGACGGGAGTGGTTTCGTCGTTTCCCTGGCGCCGTGAGGTCAGTCTGCGTCCTCGCAGCGTCGCGGGTTTTGGCGGTGCCGCGGTGCCGCGGTGGGGTCGATCCTCCGTGGCGCGCCGGTACGGAGCACTAGTACGAGTGCGGAGTCCGTACGAACGCAGAGTCGTACTCCGCAACCCACCTTGGCACCTGCGAGGGAGCGCGTCACGAGTACGGAGTTAGGATCGGACGCAGGAGAGAGCGAAGGAGGAGAGAGTAAGGGCGGGAAGAGGAGGGACAGGAGAGAAAGACGGCAGAGGACGGAGTCAAAGTCACGTGAGTCGGGTCGGTCGAGTTGGCGGTTGGCCGAGCTGTGACCCGTGACTCGCGAGAGAGGAAGAAGGAAGGAGCTACTGTACCAGTCCACCACCGGAGAAGTCCAATCCATCGCTTCCAACACCAATCATCTATCTCCATCTCCATCTCCATCTCTATCTCCAATCATCTCCATCTCTAATCATCTCCATCCATCTACATCCCCATCTCCAATCATCTCCATCCCATCCCCATCTCCATCTCCAATTATCTCCATCTCCATCTCCAATCACCATCTCCCATCACCATCTCCCATCATCTCCCTTCTCCAATCACCACCACGACCGCTTCTGCTGCCAATACTCCACTGCGGGAACTCTGCTGTGGGCACGACCGTCTGAGCTCGTCACTGCAACCACAACGAAGAGAGAGTCTCAAGGCTCGAAAGCCTCCCGACGAGAAAGTCCAACCTGGGTCGACTAAAAAGCAGTGTGCAGCTTGCCGATCATCGATTACTCTTTCTCCTCTTCCTCTCTCCCTCTTAGCTCTCTCCCTCCTACTCCGTACTACCCTCTCTCCTCCCCTCCCTCTCTCCCTCTCTCCCTCTCTCTCCCCCTCTCTCTCTCCCTCCCTCTCCCTCCCTCTCCCTCCTCTCCCTCCTCACTCTCCCAACGAGGTCTCAGAGTCCGCACTCTATCAATATCGTCACGCCCTCCGAATCGGCCACTCGCGCTCCAATCACGTCCGTGGATATTTCAGCCATTGCTCGTACCTCAGATACGCACACATACACGCAAACACACCACTACGTACTCAGACTCCTACGTATTAGACTCCCATCAGACACCCACCAGACTCCCACCAGACTCCCACCAGTCTCCTACCAGTCTCCCAGTCCAGACCATTTTCCACGCCTGGTCTGCCTCTCTGCCGCCCTACTCCATACGCACGCCTCGACCTCGACTCACCTCCATCCATCCACTCCCGCCATCCACTCCACTCACTCCGCTGATTCCACTTCCCAAGCGTAGCCGAAACATACTGGAACTGCCGCTGCGCATCCATCATCCCCATCCACCCACCTCCCAAATGGGAAGCTCACACCTGCATTTCATCCTTACCCCAACCATCGTGCAATATCTACAGCTCGGGTCTGCGAGACCACCCTACTCGACCACCTTTCCCCTGGTCGAATAAACCCCGTCCGCCAAGTCCGCCTCTGCAGCGCTCTCTCCCCCAGCGAACCCAGCACACCCAGCACTCGGAGATGTGGCGTCCTGCACCCCAAGCAGCAGTCCATCCGCTTACCTCCCAACCTTCATAGATTCGTAGAACAAGATTCGCGAACTCCCAATTATATTATTCACCTTCAGGCGACAAAGGGAAGCTTTCCGGAGCCGTATGCAACGCGGAGAGGCTGATCACTCGGGACCACCACCAAGGTACTTTGCCGATCTTGGGACCTGCCGAATCGGGCAAGGATCGCAACTATAGCAGAAGGAGACTCGGAGGACTTTGTTGAAAAGAGAGACGACGTCAACCATTTGGGCAGCTCTCCAAAGCCATTTACCAGCATGGATTCTTCCTCGCATTCCGAACCGGTCCAAAAGTTCAAGCCAGAACCGTTCGAGGACCTTTTACCAGAAGAGGCCTATCACATGGACAATCATGATCGATATCTACATGGTCGGGTGGACCCTGGTGGTAAGTATATCTTTCCTGTCCCTCTCAGCCCGCTGGTCCTCCCATTCCCCCAACTCGCGCCCCCGAGCCCTTTTCTCTCCCCACACCTCGACGTCCTGTTTGATGCGTCACGATGGCTGATCGACGGTTCAACAGTGGATTCGAACATCTCCTTGGTGGAGCAGGTTGAAAGACCCGAACGACCAAGAAATCAGTTCCTATCACCGCCTCGAGGGGAGAATTCCGGGTCCAGTCAACCAGAATCGACCGAGAGTACGTTTCCTCCGCTTGTCTGCACCTACCGTTCTTGCCTGGGGAACCGCGGGCGTTCAAGGATCAAGGACGACGACGTCTGAGATGCTTTTGGTTTCCAAGGACGTCGCCGCTAATATCTGATATTTAGATGATCACCCTGCACCCGTCCCGACACATCCCTACAAGAGTCCGTTCTTCTCGCTTCCATCAGAGCTCGTCCATCAAATCTTATCCTATCTTGGCCCGATCGATCTCGCCTCGGCTTCCTCGTCATGCAGACTATTAGATGGTCTAGCGAAATCTGACTTGTGCTGGCAAAAACATGTCCAGGAGACGGTGCCTGGCGTGGAGCTAACATCCCCACATCCGTTCCAGAGCTACCGAGATCTTTACATCGCGCACGACCCCCACTGGTTCCTCGCAAAGTACAAGATATGGTTTTGTGACTACTTTCTTACCGGCAAAATCATCATCTGTCGCTTCGATCCGAGACGAGGTTGCATCGAAGGGTATCGCTTAGTCGCCGAACGACCTCCGCCCACGTTTGATCCCTGGGAGGCCGACGATGAGGTCCTCATTCACTCCTTTGCCCCGACATGTCGAATGCATCTAGATCAACCCGTGGTCCATCTCGATGCGATGAGCCGGGAATCGAGGATGAACGCCACCAGACCGGGCCCACCCAGCACGGCTCGAAGGTTCACGGCCGAGCGGCCCATGTGCATCCCCGACCACACACGCAACGGGGTCTTCTCCAACTTCCTGCTTGCTCGACCGGTAGAGGCGCAACCGAACATGTCGGTGTGGCCACCGGAAACAATCCCAGCCCGTTCGCGTGTGAGGAATGCGAGTCAGGAAGCCAGCGTGGGAGCGAGACACCAGCCAGAGAAGAGGTCTCAGGCTTCCGAGCAACATTTCCGAATCCGACGGTGGATGGAGATGACCAATGGACCAAACGTTCCTGGGGTCCACCTCGGAGAGGAGGTTCACACGTACGCCACGCTAGACCCGGTTTTGTACACCCCGACGGAGGATAAACCTTACCGGGGAATTTGGGTGGGGGACTACAGTGGTCATGGATGCGAGTTCCTGCTCATGAACCAACCGGACGACGAGGTACCTTTCGACGAGAGCTCTGTGATCCAACGGGAGGACGAGTCGCCCGAGGAATGGCAAGCGAGGAAGAAGGAAGAGCGAGTCTACCGCGGGAAGTTGGAGGCCATCAAACTCACCGGCGACCCGAATGTTCCTCGTGGAGAGTACACTTTTGTCGCCGATGACATCTCGAGACGTGGCTACGTTCGTACGGCCACCGAGGCGCGGTTCAAGGGTGCACGAGGCATGTGTAGACACCATTCATTCGATCTGGCAACAAGATCTTGCTAACCGCAATCATAGTTGTTCGTTCCCGTGGGCACATCGCAGCCCGCATGTTCCGGCACGACAAGTACATCGAGAGCCAGTTGATCATGATCTCGCATAATCGAATGGCTCAATACTGGGTTGGCTTCGGCCACATCAGCTTCTATGAACGTGTCGATATCGAACAGTTCTTGTCGCCGATGAATGACCCGCCGCCGAAGCCGGTCAAGGTTGGGGATTCGGCTCATCTCTAAGGTTGTCGAGAAAGAGAGACCCTCCCTCCTCGAAGCCCACTGGACCTCCGACGGGACTGTCCTTGTCACAACATATAGGCGCGAGACGGGGGCGTTTAGTCACGCCCTAGTCCGTTCATAGTGTGCCTACAACACTGGGCGACCCCCAGTAGTACCTTTTGCCATCTCGAGATGTTCATAACACCCGAGGGAGTTGGGTTATCTGGCTCTTATACCCCCACCTTGAAACCGCATGTTGGTGGTCTAGAAGTGGAGAAAACAGGGTGTACAAGGCTCGAGCACACGCAAGGTTGACCACTCAAAGTGCCTAGGAATGTTTCTTCGGTGGGGAGTTCACCGACATACGAGTTCAAGGTGGGAGGGATAGTGACCGATCTGGAGGGTGGGATTTGTATCTATGTTGAGAATCGAGAAGAAGTTGTAATGCAAAGCAAATGACAGATTTTCTGACTGCCGTCCTTTCCTGGACGACGTTCAATAAGCTCGCCGCTCCAAATCCACTGTTGCCCGATACCTGTAGAGAAGATTGAAATCTGAGGACCGGTCACCGAAGCAGGAGAGAATGGAGACTTCGCCCCCTTTTCCCCCGAAACATTTTCTCGCTTAGAGACAGGACGTGATATATGTACGTAGCTCGGGAGCACAAGTTGCCGGGGAGGTACAGCTCGTGTTTTATGGGTTTCTCCGTGGAGGTTGGCTGGATGGATGTCGGGGAACTTCCTATCCTGGTTGCTTCGATTGTTGGGGACTTGAAGTGGGAGGTGGTAGCGTTGTTAGCACAACCTGCTCATCTCACCCTCTTGTCGTTGAATGGTGTAGGTCTGTTTGTTTGGCTGGGCGTGAGGAGCTCTGAGGTTCACCGAGGCAACATATGAAAGTTCTTGGGATCTACGATCTTGTCAGGGGGTCGATTGGGGGGGAGGGTAAGGTGGGGGAAGGGTTTAATATGCATACAAAGTAGATTGTAGATGAAGGAGGGCCGGGGTTTAATATGTATACAGATGGCAGATGAAAGAGGGCGAGGGCACCTGCCTAACGAGTCTATCAGAACGTGGTATGTTCCTCACGTCAAGTTGCCATTTCATTTTTACCTTGCGCGGGGAAAGCCCGATGCTAAACGCGTCGATACCGCAGGACGTTCACCGAGCTTGATTGATATAAGACGCGCCTTGGGCGTAATCTAAAGGTGCCCTTGGGACCCCGGGGCGGCGGTCAGGGGTATTAATATATATAGATGAAGGGGCGGAGGGGTGGTGTTGAGACCGGCACAACAAACACCACCTCCTCAACCCGCTTCCGCTCCACGCGTAGTGGGCCGTTGCCATCAACTGTCCTCCTTCCTGCGTGTCGCAGGCCCGACGCTGAAGCGCTGGTCCTTCTCTTACGTTCACCGAGCTTAATATTAGAAGTCCCTTGTCCGGAATCTAAAGGCGCCCTTGGGCCTCGCGGGGGAGGGGGTCAGGGGGATTAATATATTCTGATGTCGTGGAACAGGCTGGGGAGTAGGATGGTGGTGTGGTGGTGGGACCTGCCCGATGGATTAGGGGAAGATGCTGATCGTGGTTTGTTTTTTTGATTGTGGTGCTTTAAGCTTAAATTGAGGGCGTGGACGGGGGGTGGGTGGGATCTGAGGGGGATCGACGGCGTAGGATTTGGTGGTTGGGTCAGCGGGTGAGCTGGTGAGCGGGTGAGCTGGGGATGGTGGTGATGGTGGTGATGGTGGTGTGATGGGCGGGAAGTAGAGGAACCTTTGCGTGGTGGAATGGAGAGGTGACGAGGCTGTTGGCATCCCGGTGGACGGTCTGGTTGCTTGGGTGGAGAGGGGATTGAGCGGCTGGAAAGAGGCTGGGACTCTGAGTTAGGGATGCGTGAATCACTCTCGTCTGCGGTGGTGTGGAAAGCCTTGAGATGTGTGTTGCTGTGTACTGTAGCGGAATCTGAGGCTGGGAAAGGAGACGGACGGGATGACTGCTTTGCATTTGTCTTGGAAGTATACATAGTGAGGATTTCAAGTTGGTGTAAGGTTACACACGAAATGAATGGTGTGGTCTCTTCTTCTCTTTCATTCCAAATCAACGTGTACCTAAGAGTGTTTCGAAAGTGTAAAGATCATGAGCTTAAACTCAAAAGCTGGGATGATTCCTCGCTGTAAACACGATGAGGGAAGATCTACCCCTATTCCTCGACCGGAATAAGCGATCGCATTTCGGATCCAGTTCGACCTAGGAGGACCCGCGCACAGACCAGCTAATACCTGTTGTCGTCACAATCCAGCTACGTACTCTACGTCACCGCCTTTCGACGACTGGCAAAATCCAGGGAAAGATTTCGAGCCATCGTGTCACGACGAACTCAAAGACAGCAGCTTCAACCCCCTCACCATCCAACACCCACGCGGCCCTTTCGCTTCCCAATCTTGGAGCATTGCCATTGCGTGGTGGTCGTCGGTATTGAGAGGGAAAATCGTGGTTCGGCATGTTGAGGCTGGAAATACACGGTGAAAAAGACAGATGCTAACCCGCAAAGCAGGAAGCGCAAACGAATTGCTAGGTCGACATGGCGCACAATTACATCCTACGAGTCACGACGGGGTCGGATTATGATATCGCGAAACACCAAGTCGTCCCCGTCAACGAAGCGAAGCCTATCACCGTAGACTCTGAGCACATCTCGGTGGATTTGAACGTGCGGATACAAGTACACCCCCCTCCCCTTCCCTCCCCCTCCCAACCGCACACATGCGCTCACACAGTCATAGTCATACCGCGGCCTCCCCCCCTCCTCCCCCCCAACATCCCCCTACTTCTCCCTCCCCCCACACGCCTCCTCCAAGGACCAATACAGCATCGCCTTCCGCTTCACGCCCAAGCGCACCATCTCGGGCCACGACCTCGTCTTCGGCAACGACTTCGACCACCCGATCCGGGATAGGTTGCCGCCCGGGTTCAACTATGCGTTCAAGATGGTGAAGTGGCTGGTGGATCCGGGGTTGGATGGCGATGTGTATGCGGAGAAGCCGTATCTGTATGGCTGGGCGGGGAGTAGTGTTAATTCTTTGCATGTCGGGGGGAAAGTTTCTTCTGGCCTTACCAGCCGGGAAAGGCGCGGTGAGGAACAGAAGGTGGACGGCAATGGGGAGGAGGAGGAGGAGGAGGAGGATGTTGGGTTGGTGTTCGAGGAAGGCGGTGATGAGAAGGGGATGCAACATCGAAGCGAGAAAGGCATCCCGGACACGGCCGCCGGGAGGAAGAAGTGGTTTTTGGACGAGGGGAGTAGGGGGGAGTGGGAGTGGGAGGAGGGGAGGAGTTATGGGTGTGATTTCTTTAATCCTTATTTGGATTTTAATGGTGGGTTGTTCACTCCCGCTTTCCGTTTGCGATTGGGCGCGGAGAAGGGGTTGGAATGGGTTTGGATTTGGGGTTTGCTGATAATGCTGGTGGATAGATTTCGCACTCCGCCTCCCAGGCTTCACACTCCCGATAATGAAATACTGGGATGGTCAAGGTCTCCGGTTCGTCTCCCTCCTCCTCTTCCCCCGCTCCCCCTCCTTCCCCCCAACATATGCCATTCCCCCCTTCTTTTCCTAATCCCTATCTCCTCACAAGCGTTTGACACACCTTTGCTTTCCCCTTAGGCCCGAGAATCAGAAGCGCTCACATACGCTCAGATATGTGCTCAAGGACAAAGCCACGGACACGGTTCTCTTCGTCGTGCTGTTCACGCTGTATTTGAAGGAGGATGTGGATGAGGAGGGGAATTTGAAACCAGGGATCGAGGGAGGGAGTGATGGCATGGTTATGAGGAATGGTGTGTTGCATGACGGTGCGAAAGAGGATACCGAGGATAATGATGGGGGGAAGGCGGAGGGGAATATGGAGACGAGCGAGGCGGACCTTGACTGAGGGCATGCGAAGAGGGGTGTATGATGCTATCATGGGTTGGTTGGGCTTGGTACTGGTTCGAACGGGACAGGGGCGGCATGGGAAGAGAAAAGACGGCGTACATAACCTTCGCGTATGGCACAGGAGGGAGGGAATTTCCCTCATCATGATACCAGGCGGGGCAGGAGTCAACATTGCGGTTGGCATACAGCGGGGCGGCTCTCGATCCACGCCAAAGGCAGACGAGTGGCAGCAATGGCAGCAATGGTAGCAATCGAGTCGAACCCATAGAAGCCCCTCCCCGTTCCACCCAACACCCCTTCGATCTCCCCTCGAGCCTCCAAACCGCCGAGGGAACGTGAGGTCCAACCGCCCGTCCCTAACCATCCCCAAGGCCGCGAGACCACGGGACGAGACGGCCCCCTCGAGGGCGTAGCGACACGACAGTTCGAACCGAAGGGCCGATGACGCGCGGGAGGAACACTGAAGAGGGGAGCGGTGCAACCGTGAAGGGGGGGAGGGGGGGGGGAGGAGATGTGGGAAGTCAAGCGAGACGCCCGCGCCGAGTGAGATCGGGGGAGAGATCGAGGCGCGTGGAGGTGGCTGGAACAAGGCTCAGGAGGAGCACGACGAGAATCCCTGGACGCGAGAGAGATGTACGGCTGGGAGGATGCCCCGTCGGGACTCCCTCCTCCCCTCATGCCTTCCCCGCCATCTGGCCATCTGGCCACGGCGTGTGATCGGCCTCGAAGGAAGCAGGGAACGGGGAGCCATGGGATGGTGGTCTTAGATAGAAATGCTTCGCTTTTTCCATGTCCTTCTTATGATACATGGAGGAGCAAGTAGAACACCAATTCACTCCACACCAGACCAGGCGTCCATAGCTATTCCAACCAGTTCATGTGCGCCTCTTTGCCGACCGTCCTGAGAGTGCCTCTTAATGCCATCCATATCCCTTTCACTTCCACGTCAGATGCCATCATCATGCAGCCGGCCATCGATCTCCAGTCTGCTTGCCAACAGGAAGATTGGTTCTCCCTGTCTCATAATTGAAATCGATAGAGCCAGGGAGGAGGCGCCAGAAAGATTGGAAGATCCCGCAAACGCCTGGCTGGAGTATGTCATATGCGAAGTGTGTCTCTCGAAACGCAAAATGCTCCATTTGTCGTTTCTGGGATCTCCGTTCCTTATAATTTGACATCGAAACCGTCAAATTTGGTCAAATCTTGGGGAGTTCCGATCATAGCTTCACGCCCCAAATTCCGCGACCTCCACTTACACCCAGCCAATCTGAACCGTCGCCATTGAGCCCACTATGTGGTGCCCAGCTAATGTTACCAACCTCATAATCACATTGCCAACTTGCGGCCGGACCACGACTGTAGTCCGGGGCCGGAGCTCCATTTATGGCAGGCCCAGGGGGCGCTAATGCCGTGCTCTGGCTAAGGAGGTCCCAGATGAGGACCAGGGAGTCGTCGGCTCCAGACGCAAGAGTTCCTCTTCGAGATGGTGACCATTCAATGCAGTTTACAGAAGCAGAATGTCCTCGGAGTTCAAGAAGTGCTTGACCAGGCTGGCGGACGTCAAGGATGCGGATGATGTTGGAATCCTGGGAGAAAGTAGCGAGAAGATGGGTGTCATGGGGCGAAGCTGCTAATCTCAATAATGGCGGTGCGTAGGGCATGGTTTGCTGGACCAAAGTAGGACTTATCCTTCCACCACCTAGACTCGTATCTGTACACCAATCAGTAAAGATCCCGTTCTTCAGGTTTGTGGCACGTACCTTTGTCATCCTTAGCAGTCGGCTCGTAAATGATCGTACTATGCTCTAAACTACGCAAGTCAAACATTCGAACACTTCCATCCGCACCACAGCTGACAAATACATCGACACTGTTGGCGCAAAATCGAACATCGAAAACTTCCTTGTCGTGGGCGATCAATTGGGTCTTTGCAGTCAATGTCGGGATATCCCAAATTGTGCATGTAGTATCAATACTCGAAGTGATGATCAGACTTGGGGAGACGGTGTTCCAGTCCAGGGATGTTAATGGGGCAGTATGTTCTGGTGTTTTGGAATTCGAAAGAAGAGCCAATGGAGTAAGTTTCGTTGCTGGATGGTCTCGACCATGATTTGCTCTCTGGTTGATATTATTGCCTGGCGATGCCATTGGGGTCTCCGAAGGCAAAGACCATAATCTCAAATGATCTCCAGAGGTAGCAAGCAAGTCTGTGGACTGTTTCTGTGACGAAGGTGGTTCCCACAATAATCTTGTCACAGGATACGAGTGAGTAGCTTCGGCGATCTTGACAAAATCAACACCATGTCTTGGTCCACCGGGAACGTAGGATTCCGAAGGGGTTGGTGTGATCTGGGTGTCCAGAATTTGGATCTGTGCCAGTCATTAGTTCTTGCTGCCAAGCATGCTCTTGCGCCACAAACAAACTCACAAAATTATGACCATCCTCCAAATAACTTCCAACCGCCACTTTCCCGGCATCTCTGCCCTGCGCAGGCCATTTACACCAATCAAAAGCATATATCGCCCACGGCGCCAAATAGTTGCTATTCGTCGGCACCGCATTCGCCCCATCGTACGAATAAGGATTCGCACTCGCAGGACTATCCAAACCAGAATCCGCACGCGGTCGAATATCTGCGAGTCCTAACGGCGTATTCGAGACATTTCTTTGAGCAGCAGGCGAATATTTCGAGCCCGTGGGAGACGTGAAGTCGTTGCTACCCGGCGTCGTAGCACCATACCCTTGGCCCTCAAAACCAGCAGGACTCGAGCGCGTATAGTTATGCGACAAGGCCATCGCCGAAGCCCTTGACGGTGTCGAATACTGATCTTGCGCCATGTTCTGCTGCGGGATGATAGTTCCTAACGGTGCTGTATTCGTGGACGTTGGAATTGGTCTACCTGGCTGCAGAGATCCTGGAAGTTGTCCGCTGCCACTGTGGTATTGCGGTGTTTCTGGCGCGGATGGCTCGATGTTGAGGCGTGGACCGGCGGGTGCGTATTCTCGTGGGGATAAGGCGCCTCGTTGAGATTCCATGGTGATTGCGCCCAAGCTGGAGTGAAGCTCTTCGGAATGTCGAGTCCAACGAGGGGTGGTGGTGGTGGTGTCGAAGTGCTGCAGCTGGTGAGAGCCGCTTGACGACGCGGTTAACCTTAAGGTTTCGGCAGAGTGCGGAGCTGGAGGATGACCATACGTCGGGTGTTGGGGAGGATGCGTGTTATACTGTCCCGACGTCGAATTCGGAGGGAAGGGATTCCCACTCGAGGGATACAACCGGTCAGGGCCAGCAGTCGTGGTGTTCCCGTTCGCGTGCGAGCTGTTCGAGGACGAGATGATGCTCTGCAGATTCCCCGTGGGTGCGCCAAACGAAGCTAGATTCTGCGCGGGGTGTAGAAGGCCACTTGTGGCTCCGTGAGGCAGATACTGCTGGGCATGCTGATGCTGTTGCGATGAGGTCGAGGATGAGAGATACTGGGACATCGCGGATATTGCGCCAATACTCCGTGCTCCAGGTAAGGGAACCAAGTTTGGTCTATTTTGGGCCTTGTGGCCGGCCGTAAGCTGCGTTGATTCACGTCCTACGGAAGCATAGGCGCTTGTCAGAAGCGAGAAGCGAGAAGCGAGAAGCGAGAAGCCAGAAGCGAGAGAAAGGAGGGGTCTTATCAGATGTTCAATCGCTTATCATTTATGAATGATCTTTATAAACAACAAACCTGCGAAACTTGCCCATTAGACATGTAACCTATTGCCACGTTATAGGTGCTTTTGATTATTCGAAAAGATGTCTGGTTTTGATGAAAAGGAAGCTGAAGATATTTAAATACAAGGGGCATGGTTGAGTCAGCTCATATCACGAGGCGAACCGAGTATTACTTCTCCATGATCAATTTGTAGCTAGTTGTACACACATTATCTCACCATGCCCAAATCACTCTCACTCCTCCTCCTTCCCTCGCCACCATCAAAAATCGACAAAACCTCCCTCGCCGCAACTTATAAACCCTCTCTTGAAGCAGTTCTGGATACACTAAAGTCATCGCCAACCTCCACAGAACTACAAATCGCCCTCCCCTTCCCCTCTCTCCACGGCCGCCTCGATTCCCCGCGCGCACAACTGTGGCCCTCCGCCCAACGCCTCCTCGCAGACACCTACTCCCTTCTCTGCTCCATCTGCGCTAAGAACAACATCGACGTCGACACCTCAACCGCAGGATCTGTAGATTCTCGAATCATCTTGCTCGACTACAATGGCTCTCCATCCCCCTCAGACCTCCCGCCACGCTCCCAGAATTCGGGTCCAATTATCGATCTCGCAACCCTAGCAACGTCACGCAAATCCTGGGATCTCATCTTCACTCTCGACGGCGAAGAAGGCCAGCTCCTCCTCCAGACTTACATAGACCTCGCGAATCATCACCAACCATCACTAGCAGGTCACGTGGTGACCGTCGACCGTGGCATCGTTATCAAGTCCGCAGATCCAGAGCCACCAATATCACCATCTTCTTCCTCGGGGGGAGAAAGGAAACCCCACCACATCGTCGCAGTGGGCGGTACATTCGACCACCTCCACGCCGGCCACAAACTCCTCCTCACAGCCACAGCCTTGATCCTCCAGCCCTCCCCGTCCTCCCCCCGGAGACTGATCGTAGGAATTACAGGCGATAAACTACTTCAGAGTAAGAAACACGTTGAGCTGCTTGAGAGTTGGAGGGAGAGGCAGAATTCCGTCGTTTTGTTCCTGCTTTCCATCCTCTCATTTCCTACCACTTCCTCCCTCCCCGTGGAGACTCGGGAAGTATATGAACCCGTCCCAAACGGGAGGTGCATATTCACATTCCTCCACGCAGCAAACCTCACGATCGAATGCGTGGAGATACAGGATCCATTTGGACCTACGATCACGGAGGAGGATGTGACGGCGTTGGTTGTGAGTGGGGAGACGAGAGGAGGTGGACAGGCTGTGAATGAGAAGAGGGAGGAGAAGGGGTGGGGGGCGTTGGAGGTTTTCGAGGTTGATGTGCTGGATGGTGGGGAAGGGGATGGGGATGGGGGAGACGGGGAGTTTGGTAGTAAGATTAGTAGTTCGGGGATCAGGAAGCGGATTGCTGAGATGAAAGCCAAAGGGCCGAGTCTTTAGTTATCGGGGGGCCCTGAAACTGTTTGAGGTTTTGCCGAGGGGATGTGGTGAGATAAGAGGTTATAAGGGGCGTGTTGGTGACAGCAGTCATGTGTGTCTGAACTGTTGGAGTACACTCTTGTAAGAATCAACATCCTTGAACTTGGGCGAAGAAACACATAGGCTGGAAACTCGCGAGCGGATGGGGTATTTTAGCGGATAGCTAGATGTGCACAATTAGCAAAGTAGGGATTGAAACTAAATTTTATAGAAACGACTTCTATTAAACGCCCGAAATAGTGTAGATTATCCCCAGAATGACAAGCTATGTACAAACCTCCCTTGTCTCTGAATCCAGATATACACCCAAAGTCTCTGTCTTTTCCACGCACTCCATTTCTAGGCTCTCTTCGGCACGGCCCATTCCTCCCACCGTCTCCATTTCTCTTTACCAATAATCTCGCTGTCGCTCTCGTCATCCAGGTCCTCCTCCCAATACGGCTCGTAGTTGTGCGGTAACTCTGGTGAACTAGGGATATCGTTTGGTGGAAGTGAATACGTACTTTGGGCCTCGCCATGCCCATCCTCATTGTCGATATTGCCGTTGTCGGGATGATCATCCGAGTCAGTACTCTCATCACTTTCTTCGTCTGCAGCTGAGTCATCGTGAGGCGCATCGCCTCCATCGCTATCAAGATTAGGATCATCCGTGTCGTCCTCATCGCCCGAGTCCTCACTACTAGATCCCTCATTATCGTTGAAACCATAGTCCTCATCCGAATCATCTTCTTCGATGTAATTGAGTACTCTGGGGCAAAATCCGTACCCAATCCCAAAAAGACTGATCCAATTCAACCTCAGGCTCCGCCTCACAAACACAAGCACGCTCTTCCATCTTCCTTCTTTGAGGTAGACGTAGCGCAAGCGGACCGATTTAAGACTCGGCAGCCTTCCTAGTAGGCCCGTGATCTCATCGCTATCCAGCGACCACATATGTAGTCCAACGTATCTTAATTTCTCCCAGCTTGTGTGGTGCAGCACGCTTTCCAATTTCAACGACACCCCTCGCTCAAATGCAACATCGAGACCGACTAGATCTTTGGTCCTTGCTAGGAGGGGTTTGGAATACCGTGAGAAGTGAGCGACTTTCTCGTTCATGTCGTTATTATGCTCATCGTCCACTACTCTCAGAAGCAATCCTGTCAAGCGTCCGAAAAGCGCCGTCAGTGCTGGCTGCATCGGGTAAGCGGGTGATGCTGGCATCCGCACGTCGAGGAACCGGCAATCGAATTGGGATACTTGGCTCTTTGACCGCACGACCGCCTCGAGTAAGCTCCGGATGGTGTGCTCGCAAGCATACTGCCAACTAGGGGGTTGTTGTGTAGGATCATCCCGCATTATATATCTTTTCAATCTCCGGTCATTGTCGTCCATGCGTTTCAAGATTCGAATACGTTCAAGGTTTGTAAACATCCTGAAGGCAAGCTCGAGGCTCTCTACGTCCAGACCTTCATCTACAATCAGCATTTGATCAATTGCTTGGTCAAGCGCGCTTTTCAGCATCTTCTCGATATTTTGGCTCCTTCTGAGGTTGAGGGAATTGTCGTCGGTTGGGCGGCCGCGCAACAAAGACTCTGCTCGAGATGGGCCTCCCTGATGTTGGGTTGTCTGACAAAGGCCGGCGCTTATTCTTTCCTGCTTGTGCAAGCATCTCTGGAGATATTCAAGACCTAAAGTGATCTGTTAGATTAATACGTGCACGAATCGGTGTGAAACTTGCCTCCAACGTGAAATTGAGGGATCATGTAAGTGAACTTCTTGACATGGCCCCTGATAGCTCGACTGTTCGCAATTACCCTAAGCTTTTCAAAGCCCTCGGGGGAGAACCGAACAGTAACTCGAGAAAATAGGCGCTCCAGACATAGATTTGAGAATTCTCGACTAACAAGCCTCTAGTAAATATATTAGCTCGAGGTATAGTCGAAATTTTGGGAATAGTTAGGGAATCCAATCTGTATAAAAGCGTTCGAGATTTTCAACAACAAAATTACAAAGAGTTACAAAGAGGTTTGAATCCCCAATGACAGAGCTTTGATGACATTGGGGCTAGTGAAATTTGAAGCGTTTCATTGTATAAATAGAAGGTGCAGGACTTTAGCTCCCGCAAGGAGAAATACTCAAACGACAAGATTACTTGGAAATCCCATAAGGAATGCTTCATTCTCTTCTCGAGCGGCAAGGAATAAGGAGAACGCTCTTGAAACAAGTATCAGCCTTATGGAGAATGTAGGAAAGTCAGTGAGACGCTGCAATGGAGACAGGTAGCTAATTGAACGCCTGTGGTGTATAGCAAATGGTATTTGCAAAGGGACGTGACTTCGATGTTCAATCCTCAAATGGCGCGCTTCTAGACGGGGTTTTCCACCCATAGGGAGGAGATGAAAAGTCCAGATTTGAAACGTACCAAATTCTTCAACTGATGCGCGCCTGAACTCTTTGCGTCTGGCGGTTGGATCCCCTCCCTTGGATTGTCTGGGAAACTCTCTATACTAAGTGAACTTCGGTTGTCGATTTGAAGCATCTGCTTTGGTCGTTGTGATACTTGGTCAAGAATGGTCTCCATCAGCTCGGCCGGTAATCGTGCAAACAGACCCGGGCGCGGCTGGAATCTGAGCGTGTAAACTTCATTCAGCTTCTTGCTCGCTTGTCGAAAATATAGGACGTCCCTCAGATTGTCCTCATTTTGAAGAGAGGCTGCTAGATCACGGACGGTCATGGCATTGCCTCGGCCCCCCATACGACTTGAGTCCACATCTCCTAGAAGCTTGACCAATATCTCATCAAGTACGGCATTTGGGAGACCTTGAATGGACATGGCAATCTCGTCGGCTGCAACTGAAATTGGTCCCGGTCCTAGAAGTTCTAATTTTCTCTGGTCAGATCTCCCAAGGAATGAACGAAGAAGTTCGCAGCAAATATTTCTTGCAGAGGAGATATCCCCGTCTGCACATGGACAGCACCGCACCGGTTCGAGCTAGGTAGATATACCGTGGGAAGAAGGGAAATTGACAACTTACAAGGGCCTGTCTGAGGAGGGGAATGACACGGAAATAAGCTGTCGAAGGAAACCACCAAACCGTCTCCATGGAGGTAGCGATAGAACTGTCCTCACAGTCGGTCAAGGAGAATCCGATGGTAGCACACACCCCATAAATCCTGTACTAAGGGCGAAGGAAGTATCTCTTGAGGGATTTATGCAAAGAGATCTCACCACCAGGAGGAAGAGGGAGGGCAGGGGGAGGGCAGAGGGAGCGAAGAGGGAGGGATGAAGGGAAAAGGTGTGGTGGGAAGAAATGACGGGCAGAAAGGCAGCGTGAAGAAGTTCTGGTCAGTCTTTCTTCCATGGGATCAACCCTGTCGACAAACCAGGGCGCGGTACCGAGACGATAGGCTCGCCGCATACAAAAGTCCATCATGTGATGTTGCATATGGAGCGGATGCTGGAACAGGAGGGAATGTACAATGCTATTCGGTGGGTATGTCGAGCTGGGCTGGTTGACTCTTGGGAGGTTGCAGACTCGTAGCGAATGGACGAGGGCGGGATGATGGTGGGGATGGAGGAGGATTGGAGGATTGGAGGAGGGATGGAGGGATTAGAGGAGGGATAGTACCTCCGGACGAAGTACTCGTTCGGTTAGTATAGCCAATAATCGAGTGCACACTTCACCCAATCAGCTAGTCCACTCATTCGGTTAAGACCCACCCAATTACGTAAGCACTTGGGTATGCAATTAGGTGGGGCTCAACCGAACGAGTGGAGGGCGGCATTGGGTATGGAGTACGGAGTACGGGAGGAGTGCGTAGTAGGTACAGTACAACGTACAACGACTCTCCGTTGAGGGTGAAGTTGCTGCACGAAGGACATTGGGAATTTGGGGAGTGCAGGAAGGTGCAGTGACGTGTCCTAAAGAGGTTAGCGCGGAAGGTCATGTGCAGGCCGGCGGCAGCTCGAATCTGTTTTCCGCGACACAAACACGCAATTCCGCCAACACATAACATCTCCTGCGTGTGGGCGCGCATGGGAACGCATGGGACGTACAAGACGTACCAGACGTACAGTACGGAGTATAAGATGTCGAGCGCGATCGACGTCGAGGCCCCGAGGGAAAGGGGAGTTGGAGTAGGGAAGCAGGCGCGTGGACGAAATTTGGTCCTAGGTCCGAGATAGGGAGTCAGGCATCACCTCTTCTCACCCGGCTCCTGCGTCCACGTCACGACAAGGAATCTTTTCACCCAGGGAATGCAGGGAATCTTCTCACCCAGGGAATGCAAGGAATCCGCGAGAGAAAAGCTCGCCGTGGTCGTGTGTGGTCGATCCGAGTGGTCGAGACTTGGGCGCTTAACATCCCCGCATATCGCTTACCGTGGATAGGGAGGCCCCGTCGAGAGTCAGTCTTGCCGTGGGTAGGGTGGTCCTTTTGGGATCCGCCATGTTCTGGAAGTGGAACTCTCAGATGGCTGAGATGGAGATGGCTGAGATGGCTGAGAAGAGATGAACCCAGTCGAGCCATGGATACTGGATAGGGAGGGATCATTCGAGGGCCAGTCGAGCCATGGATACTGGATAGGGAGGGATAAGTCGAGGGCCGGTCGAGCCGTGGATACTGGATAGGGAGGGACCATTCGAGAGTCGGTCGAGGGCAGTCTTGTCGTGAAGAGAGGGAGGGAACATTCGAGAGTCGGTCGAGATGTAGTCTTGTCGTGGAGAGGGAGGGATAGGGAGGGGCCAGTCGAGACTCGAGCGTCAGTCAAGAGCCAGTCGGGCCGTGGATAGGGAGGGACGATTCAAGAGCCAGTCCAGCCAGTGATACCTACGTACAGGCTTCAATTCCATCTATCCAGGTTCTCTTCTCTTGTGAACTTGCGGCGCGGCCCGGTGCTCCCTACCATCCTCGTACGGGTACGGAGGTAACGAGTAACCTTGCTCGTCAAGCGTACTCCTTACTCGTTGCCGCAGTGTTGGCGTCTGTTTCGAGTTCTTTGCTGGTCATCCTGGACTCAAAATCCCGATTCTCTCCAATCCGTCAGCTCTTGTGCGAGTCTCGAGTCTCGGCTCTCGACTCTCGATCCTTGGTCCTGCTTGTCGTGGAAATACCTCCGCATGCTGAAAATTGGTTTGCATAGATTGCTTACCCGCATCACGGCGGAGCGAATTCTGTGCATATGCAATATTGTGGCTCCTGCAAGACGCAAGTTGCGTCACAATCCGAGTCTTTCAATTCTGCAACCAAATCTCCTTTTCAGGGTTGAAAACCCTCAAGGCTTTCTGGAGGCTTTGCCGCGCCTTCACATGCCGCGATGCTAGCCGACTTTGCTGTATAAGCTGACTTATGTCTCAGAACCCTCCAGGACGTGTTCAAAAACTCTCTTATTCCATCAATTAAGTCCAAAAAAGTATGTTCAGAGGTGCTCCGATGGTTCATTCTGAAGGCTGAAGAACGAATGTTCAGCAAGTGTCGTCTCCCAGATCTCGGTTGCCAGTTTGAGACATTCTGGAATCTGCCAGGAGGATCAACCGAGGCCGTTGAACCCGGCAGGAAATGGGTACGTCGTCAACGACTGCGTCCATGAAATCGAGTGAGGCCCCTAGCCTCCTTAGGCGGCTTCCTTCAAGGCAGTCCCTACTCTAGGTGAACTTAGTAGACATGCTAACATATCAAACATTTCTACTTAATTCTCAAGAACTTTCTATCAGCTCGGCTATGTGAATACTTCAGCGGACTAAGTCTGTCGTCCCCTGGGGGGAAAAAAGCAGAAATTCGAAGTGGTTGTCTCACCCCGTCGCTTAAATTGGCAATTGTTTCTTTGGTATTAGTAGGGAAGCCGCGAGAAAAAAGTAATTCGCAACCGAGCTGAGACAAGTGCGAGGGAAAATGAGGTTTATGAGAGAAATTTTCTCACCGGTATCGGATGTTTCACTTTTGCTAAATGAGAAAAAGAAGGGGCAATCAGGCCATGCTTGGTAAGCGGGTGGGTTTCTTTCCTTGGTGAGATTGATTACATGGTGTAGGGACTTCCACCAACAATGGAATGCGACATTGAGTAACAGAGTTTCGAATTGAGCTTAGTACTCTTTATGTTTAAATAAGAGCTACAGTCAGGGATTCTATCAATATAAGTTGAGTATTGAGGATTGATGTTTACATAGATTCCGGTGCCTTCAAACCTTAGTAGTCGATCTTCGACGGCATCCTTGCTTACCTGGTCGTTGTTCTCATTTACAAGACATCCTAAATATATGACAATAGGCTCGTATTCAACGAGCAACTACTAGTGATGAAACTCCAAGAATCTACTAGTTATGGTGACCACACTCATTCCAAGGTTTTTTTCTTCAGATTTATATGACTCAGAACTCAGAAGTAAGAAGTAAGAAGCCCGCTACTGATAAATTAAAGAGAATAAATTTAAGGTTACAAATAAAGCGGAGGCTTTATGAATTGAGATGACGATTCGACATGAAAGTCTAAAAGTAAAGGAAAACGGTTAGCAGCTCTTGTCGCGACCTCTATCAGTCCCTAAGAATGTTCTCCTATCTCACTGAGAATATAATACGCTAGGAAGAGATCAGATAAAAGATACCAAGACCGATGAATATTCCAATTATGACTTCTGATAATCCAAGACCTCATATTGAAGCAGGCATAGTAAGAGGAGCAATTATGGATAAAATCTTCTATATTTTGTCAAGTTAGTAGATGGCCTTTAAAAAAGATTTAATTAGTGATGAGAATAGAAGTCATTTAACATAGCTTATGAGGAAATTTCACTTAGTGAGTTTGGCTAGTATGAGTAGACAAGCAAAGATTATGGGGGCTAAGCTTGCTATACGTACGAAAAACTGGTACTTCTGTCGAGGGCTCGATTTCATCGTTTTGGAGTACAAGAAGTCCTTCTCTGCGTTGACTCCCCCAGTTTTTTAAAAGGAACATATGACCCATCTTAAGAAACACTCTCGTGGCGCAGGACTTCTGACACCGGAGTCTTCGTCCCCAGAATTGCGATGCTAAAGTGCTAGTCTACTACTTTAGTAGTGTTGATACTATCGCTCCGTCTTGTTTTGGACATTCTAGAAGGCAATTTGTCCTCCATCAGCAACGATATTGGCTCTTGTTGATGTCGTTATCCGAAACGCTCTATGGATGACGATACTCCTCTTACCATTAATGTATGCCCCAGCGCCACTCGCCAGCAACACAGCAGCACCAGTAAGCTCAGATGGCGCCCCCCATTCGTCCCATTGGATTTCTCTCGTCCCAAATCGTCCTCGCCTCAAGCAACTCATCGCCCTCATTTAAGATGGCATCCGCGTATCCAGGTGAGATAGGGTTAAGGTTACGAGTTAGTCCTAAACCCGTACCACGCCCACTCCGCCGCCAGTCCATTCTTTAGCGTCAACAGCCCCTTGCTTAACATGACATGCAACCCGCGGCTGCGCATAGCTAGCCCGATGCCTGAAAATAGACGCCGTGAAAACTAGACCACCACCATTCCCTTGCTTAATCATCTGTCTCGCCGTCGCCTAAGCCCCTAAGAATGCGCCCGTGGTATTGAATTACGCCGGTGACGCTGGGAGTTTGGTGTTAGAGTGAGGTTATTGATGAGAGAGATATGAGGGTTTTACATGGCGTTTCCTTCGACTTGGAATCGAAGCTTTTCTGAGGGTACCGATAAGGAGGTACCCCATGACAGAGAACGAGTGCAAGAGCAAAAATAATGGGAATAGAGATCGCTTTCCACCTGAATTGTAGAATGCTTGAGCTTTTATATGGCACTTGCGACGACCGAGAAGTCGCCCGGCGGTCTGTGGCAAGTTTGCCGAGTGGGGAGACGGTCTTCTGAGAAGGAAACCAATTAAAGACACGGTATAGATTACTTGATAACGCTGCATGGATTCGTCATGAGAAAGTTGTCCATCTGTCGAGATTTGGTTAAGGGTTGTGAAGATATCTAGGCGCCAAAGTTTCCTCGAGAGATCTACCTCGGCAGGATACAGTACATACAAGTACTGTACTGTACTGTATCCAGTAAATCTTCGACAACCACCAATGCCACCTCGTGAACTTTGGAGATAATTCGCTTTCCTCGAGGATCTCTCTAAACAAATAAAACTGGCCTTTCAATCCCAAACGACAATGTGAATAATCACTTGAACATGGGAGGAATTACACCGGCACCCCTAGATTCTTCCGATAAGATAGGAACTACACTAAGGAGCATACATCCTTACAACGTCGTAGGCGTCCTGCAAAGAACATCACCACAGGAGCTGCCAACATGTCACACGACCACAACACTAAGACGAACCTCAGTCTTCCTCACATGATACCGTGTCTCAAGTGAACCTTCGACCTAATCGGCACTTCGGGTGACCCAGAGGTGCGAGCATGTGAACACATCCTCGAGGGAATATACTTACTTCGCTAAAAGGAAATCTTGATCTCGACTTCCTTCATATTCTTCATAGGACTTTCAGAATTCCGAAACATCCCATCGAGATCTCGAAATCAATTCCCAAGATGTCGCGATCCTCCCGTTCATCCACCAACCGCAACTCTCTCCTCCCAACCACAAGTCGCGAATCCTACTCCCTCGACAACCTCTCTCCTCGCCAAGCTCCCAGCACACGCGCAGCTTCCCCTTCTCCACCGCCCTCATTCTACCGCGTCAATAACGCAAGCAGCGGGAGATACAATGACGATCCAAGCGGCGGTTCGATTTCGCCCTCGACTTCGAGGACCTCGAGGAGAAGTGGCGAGAGGAAAATTCAATTCACAGCGCCGCCTCCACCTATAGTTACAAGCGTTTTGCTTCCTACAAAGCGAGCAGAGGGCGATGGTATAGGGAGTTCGATATGGGGCCTATCTACACCAGATCAAATGGCTAGGAGTTCGAGTCCTCAGATCCAGCGCAGAAATCTGGGGATCGATCCCTTGCTTGTAATGGAGAGACGAGAACGGGCGATACAGCAAGAACTGCAGGTACTACTCGATGCTCAATCTGCGGGTCTTGTACGAGGGTTTAGTGGTCAACCACCGTCGGGCAGGAGAGGTTTAGAGGATAGTTCCGAGGCGGGAAGCAGTACGCCTACATCTCGTAGCGTGTTACGAAGCTCCAGCCGGAGTAGAAGTCGAAATGGCGATGGAGGAGTGATGCCTGTTCGGCAGCCGAAGAGAAAACAGATTGGCTTGAGAGGGGCACGAAGAGGCTTGTTAAGAGATATGGGTGAACTTGTTGCGATTAAGTTGGACAAGGTTGACATTCTCGCTACGGAAATTGAACGAAGGAACGAAGCCTTGAGCCAGGTCGATGTATGGGAGAAGAGAATCGAGGGTGCGCGCAAGCAGTTGACTGGACTCACCAATATCAATGCAGAAGGGGGGGAAGACACCATGGAGCTTGCAGAACTGAGAACGGAAGAAAGAGCAGTCAACAATGAAATTCGGGAGACGGAAGATCGTCTTGCCCAAATGAAAGCACGGAAACGATGGCTCGCCGAGCAGATCCAAGAAGGCGTCAACAAACAAGAAGCCAGACTGAGCAGCTACCGAGGGGCATTGAAGGAAGCCGAATCAGAAGTCAAGCAGTTCCTCAAGCGCCCGCCTGTTCATGTACCAGCAGTCACGGGAGACGAAGAGAGTTTCATGGCTCTTCCTTCAAGTCGAAGGACGCTAGAAATGGCACGAGAATGGTGGAACAAAGAGGTCACAACACTCCAGACTCAAAAGGAAGAAGTTAATAAAGAGCGAGTCGCACTAGAAGAAGGTGCTAAATCATGGCAGGACGTCATGCAAACCGTCACCAGCTACGAGGATGATCTCCGGAAGCAAATGGCCAACATCGACGCCCAAAGCGAAGCCTCAATGCTCAAAACCCAAACCGGCAAGATGACCTCCGTGATCACCTCCATCTCCCAATCGGCATCAGAGGCGGAAGAGAAAGGTTGGAACCTCTTAATCTGCGCCATAGGTGCCGAGCTCGCGGCATTCCAGGAGGGTGTCAAGATTTTGCAGGCCGCTTTGGAGGCTATGGTTGGGCCGGAGGAGTTGCATAAGGAGCAGTCGTTTCATACTGCTACAAGCAACGGATTGGAGGAGCTTAATGGGTCAAGTGTTCAGGATAGGGATAGGAGTGCTGATGAAAGTGAGGATGATGGGCCGAGTATGGAGTTACTTGTTGAGAGTGGGCATGATATGTCGTGATCCCAGATAAGCAGTTTAGGAGAATAATATTAATTACTTGTGAGACTCCCAGGACCGTGTTTTCGTGAACTAATACTCTGGGCCTCTTGTGAGTTATAGAACAACCATAGGACCCGTCGCTTTCATAGCACGAGGCTAAATTGTTTGAGGTCGAAGAGGAGAATGGGTTATATTCTCTGTACCTCGGTAGAATATTCGGTCAGTCTAATCCAGATCTTGAGAGCCTCGTCCGTATACTCTAGCTATAGATGAGAATAGGATAGATTTAAAGGCAAAGTAATCAAGAAGGACGTAACGAGACCATACGAGATTCTTATAGGATTCTCATACTAGCTCAAAAGGTAGAGTGTAACCGTGTGGAGTGAACCACTGCTTGCTGTGATAAATACAAAGTCAAACGGAAACTGCTATATTGAGCGAACAACAAAGTGAGGAGAGAAGAGAGTTCCAGAGGAACGGAAGCTTAAATACAAGATGCTAGCAGCACGCACGTGCTCGGCCCCCAGTTCCTCCAACTCCGTAACATAGAGTAAAGAAGAGTAAGAGTTAAGAGAGTCGTGCGTGATGCTATAAAGTATTATCGCGTAGAACGTTAGAGGGTTAAGTTTTAGCTTATATAACGGTTAATATATAGATCTATAGACGGAGAAGAGGGTAGCGGGATTAAACTAAGAAGGAAAAGAGGAGAGGGGGTTCTAAAGAGAACCTAGGCTTAAATATAAAACGTGTCGCGCTAGCTTTACACTAACGTCCTTTGTTAAGTAACTTATACTATACTAGCTGTTACTTTAAATAGCGTGTATATATAGCCGCGACGCTAGTCCTAGGTGTGACGGTTCGGCACGTGACTATACCCGTGGTAACTAGTCATGTCACATATATAGTGGATAAGCATTAGAGCTTCCACTCTAATAATATTGTACCATTTAGCCAGTTAGGGCATGTGGCTAAAGCTTATCCTACTACCTGCTTACTCGGTAGGGGCCGAGTCGTCACAAAGTGGCGTTTCTAGTGTTTTTTAAATAGGGGCAAAGAAGAGGAGAGGGGAGGCGGGTGGCCGTATCGGAGACCCGAGGGAGCCGCTACTTTAGCCAAAGGTTTGAGGGGATCGCCAACGTGAAAAACACCGTCGCGTTCGAGGTCTAGCTGTCTCGGTAGGAAGAGAGGAATTGGCTTTTCGAGAAAGTAAGAGAGGGTCGTTGTCGGTAGACCGTACGAGAATCCCGAAGGGTCGCCACGCTAGTTAAAGGGTAGAACCATAAGGTACCTTTCATACGAGAATCTAAAACTAAGGAGGAGAAAAGGAAGGTTCTGAAGGAACCCTCGACATATATATAGTACACGTCGTACAAATGACTTATAACTCGCTTAGCTTCTCTTAATACGCACGGAATATATAGGGGCGAATGTACTTCGTCACAGAAGTAGGGTTACGGTAATATTATAGTAGACAAGAGTGAATAGGGTACGCACTAGGAGAACTCTACTTCGATTATATCGAGGAGGAAGATAGTACTGTCTTATAGTCCTCCTCCTTATCCTCGGATTCGTTAGAGTCATTCTCTTGGTCGAGGTAGTACTCTGGCGGGTAGGCGTTGTCCTCTCTAGCGATCTACGCTAAATCTACATCGTGACATCCTTCGCTATCGGAATTAATTTCGCTATCTGTCGTATCGGTGTCATCTGAGGAGGCGTTTGGCGTTAGTTGGCGACGCCGCATATCGACTGGGCCAGGAGGAGACGACGGCAATGATGATGGCTGAGGCAAGGAGGACCGAAGGTATCAGGAGAATCCCTATGGCACCAGCAGCGGCATCGAAGGGGGAAAGAGGCAAAAGAATGCGAGATATATTTGAGAGGTTTGGAGGGAAAAAGACAGTGAATAATAGAGAAGGGAGGTGAGATCATCGGAAGAGGATAGGTAGCCAATATAAGCATCGCCATCTTAAGTTGCTAAGGTAATAGGGGGAGCCATTTTCAGCTCCCTAAAAGGCTGCTTGTAATGTTGAAGAGGAACGAGAAACAGGAACGAGAGCGTTAAGGCAGCGCGAGGTTTTGGCAAGTTAGCCCCCTAAAACAGCAACAAAAACGGCCCAAAACCGGGGCTAGTGTGCCGTCTGCTTGTAGAATAGAGTTAAAAATAGTAGATAAATAAGAAATTTATTATAATTTTAGTATAGTAGTTACAGTATAGAACTACCTCCGAAGATATCGCCGAAGCAAGCTACTTTCCTTAGGAAGCCAGCCGTTTTGATTATCCGGGAAATCCAGGACGATAGGGGCATCCTCCGTCTCTGTCTTGAGCAGAATGCCCGCGAGTGTGACGGGGAAGAAAAGCGGATGTTCACGGAAACGTAGGACGCGCGGGTATATCTTCTGTGATTTACGTTGTAGTCTGAGCCCTTGGTAGTCCAATATATCGATCCGCGAGCGTCCCGGGAAAAGTAAGACGATGGTTCCAGATTCCAGAAACACTAGAATAGTGAGGCATGGCCTCCGTCGGTCTTCGGGAACGCTGCCTGGATTATCCGTTCGGCGCTGAGCCAACTAGGCTTGTCGTCTTGCGAGAGTGTAGCGACATTCGATCCCAAGCTTGAATCCAGAGATGATCTGGAGTTTCCGTCGATGCTATTCTTCAAAATCCACTACCTCAAAGAGCAGGAGATAACCAAAGACTCTTCTTCTCGATTCATTAACAAATGTCCCTCGAGACTGGCTAATATTTAGTCCCAGTTAGAGGCTAAACATACCTCAACTCTGCCCCCTTCTGAGATAGCTCGAGGTTTAAAAATGCCACAAGGAAAAGGAGAAGATGATCTTTGGCGACCCCTTCGTATTATTATCAAGCGCATGTGTAGCCTTACGAGGACTCAAATCACGCCACTTCTGGCAAATTGACTTTTCCTTCCTATCATTCCAGATGGAGCTCCAAACCATGAAGCCTCCAGCATTACACTTCGTCCAATAAGCCACCGGCTTCATTTGATCTACGAGCTCTGGCTCACGTCGTTCCCATTCCACTTCCACTTTCCCAACTTAGGGAACCCTTACTCGACGAACAAGATCTCCAGCGGTCAGGAACCTCACTTCTGAAGGCGTGAAGAACGAGACGGGTATAAGGGCATCCACCCCCTGTTTCTCCCCATCGCTGTTCCTTTGTTCAACAGTTTACGTCACACCCCTTCCCTTTGCTCTCCCCTCTCCTGCGGCCATCTAATCCCAGACTCCCTCCAACAATATCAAGCCACCTCACCGCACCCACCACTCACCGCAAGAACAAAAACGTCTCCTGTTTCTCCCCTCCAGACTTAGAACCCATCTCAAATTTGGATTCTACTCTACTCACCTCCATAACCCTTCCACTTTGCCAATCTTCCAAACGACCCACCACGCAATCGACCTATTGCTCCACATGCCAGACCTCTACATTAAAGCTCAACGACGAAGACTTAGACTACCACAAGCAATCCTCCCGTAATCAAAACGTGTTGTCCAAGTCCTTTGAATCAGGGGCAGGACGAGACGTGTAACAAACCTCTTCCTTTCAAATAAGAAGAGGATATTCGATGCTCTCCCACTGCTTAAAATATAGTCAACTCCACCTTTAGATCCGACCAGTAGAACATGGGGAGATGTCCACTAAAGTCTATTCGACCCTACCGCATACTAACACAAATCTTTTTGCTAGAGTCTTACCCCTAAACCCAAGAGCTTACGCGAATAACAACTTCACATCTACACGTCACTCAACGACTTTATCACACAGAACAAACAGTGACAATCAAAAAGAATTTAGCATTTTTTCTCTACGCACAACCATTATCATAATACGTAGCCTGTAAACCCTCCTAGGGCGTCCTGTTCCTATATCTCCCGCAGCTGTGGAATAACACTGGAGAGACCCGAAGCCGGTGGGCAGATGTGATGTGATATGCGCGGGCGTGCGGACGGGTGCTTAACCTGACCAAAACCGAGATCATCGATCTAGCGGTTTTGTTGCATCAACATTCCTTTAACCCTCGAGACCAAGGTTGCGCTCAGCCTTGATGACACGGAGACTAGATTTTATGTGAGCGTGGGGCTGGTTAGATGGTGTGGAGGAGTGACTTACGTGTTGGTGTTACCCATACCACCCTTCCACCCTTGAACAACAACGACGGTCTCACCCTGGGACAAAACACCAAGCTTCATAGCCTCAGCGATACCCCACTTGATTCTGCGGTCAACATCCTCTTGCCAGTTGACCTTGGAGAAATCTGGCTTCTGCTCTGGGAAGAAGAAAGGATACACGCCACGATACAAATGACCATATCGGGAGGCGCTGGAGTTTCGGGTGACCATGAAAATCGGACAAACCGGTCTGTACTTGGAAAGGAGACGGGCACTGTCTCCGCTGGTGGAGAGGACAATGAGAGCCCCTGCGTTCATGTCCAAACTGGCACGGACAGCGGCCATCGCGCAAGACTCCACAATGCTGACTGGTCGCTTGACGAGGTTGGTGAGCTCCTCGAAGTGGGAAACGTAGGCAATGGTGTTCTCAGCCTTCAAGCAAGTCTCGTGCATTTCACGAACGGCCTCATTGGGGTAGTTGCCCTTAGCCGTTTCTCCTGACAACATGACGCAATCAGCCCCATCAGTGACAGCGTTGCCAACATCACTGATCTCAGCACGGGTTGGGCGTGGGTTGTAGATCATAGACTCCAGCATCTGAGTGGCACAGATGACTGGCTTGCCGGAGATGTTGCACATGGCAATCATCTTCTTCTGCGCAGCGAACACCTCAGCGGCAGGAATCTCAATCCCGAGATCACCACGGGCAACCATGACACCGTCAGTCTCCTTGAGGATCTCGGCAAAGTTGTTGAGACCTTGTCTGTTCTCAATCTTGGCAATGATTTGGATGTGCTTGCCATCCTCACCAAGAACCTCGCGGATCGCCGTGATATCCTCCCCACGACGGATGAAGGAGGCAAAGACCATATCGACGTTGTTCTTGACACCAAACCGGAGATCGGCCTTATCCTTCTCAGACAAGGCTGGGAGATCGACATCGGTGCTGGGGAGGTTGACACCCTTCTTAGAGGAGATCTTTCCGTTGTTTCGTGCACGAGCTCGGACGGTCTTCTCGTCAACAATGTCGACAACATCGAATGCGAGAACTCCGTCATCGACATAGATGATACGACCCTTCTCGATCACCTTGGTGATGTTCTTGTAGTCAACATACCTGGAGGGTTCGAATTAGCGGTGACCAGCAATTGGGCTAGAGATATGGCCTTACATGTTCTCAATGTCACAGGCAGTGGCATATTTCTCATCGGTGGTGATGTTGATCTCCGTGCCAGCAGTGATTGGGATATCCTCATCATCTTTCGTGTTACCGGTTCGGATCTCTGGGCCCTTGGTATCAAGAGCAATGGCGATTTGACGGCCAGCTTGGACCTTCTCAGCCTCACGGGCATTGTCAATGACTGACTGGTGGTACTCGTAGGAGCCGTGGGAGAAGTTCATGCGAACCACATTGAGACCAGCGGTCCGGAGCTTGTTGATGGCCTCGACAGAGTTTGTCTTGGGCCCAATTGTGCAGATGATGGAGGTACGGCGGTAGTTTTTATCGGGCTTGAATTCGGTGTTCAAGGCCGAGATCCATTCGATCTTGGTCGCACCCGACGAAAGGTGATCCATTGCGGTGGCAGCCATGGTGAAGGGACAGAAGGGACGAGGACCTCGACGATGAGAAAGGTAGTCGGATTGGTCGTCAGCGAACGATCTGCGATGGGGCTGGCAAAGAGAAGGAGCAAGTGTCGCGTTCGTCTGTTTAGGAGGTGTACTAGGCACGTACGGTGAGATGAATTGCACGTATTGCTGATGGATGCCTACGGAACAGTGTATTAGTTGGTGTTCTTATGCTCGCTACTACCGTACTACTAGCCTTGCAGCGCGGAACTCTTTATCTTTCTTGTTCTTGGTGGGGGTTGGCAGATTGGTAGCTCGGAGACCGACCGATACTGCACAGTGGAGAGAAATATTGATATGCGACGGATGGGAAAGGGGCGGCAGCGAGCAGTCTTATAGACAGCCGCTATGATTGAGGGGTATGCAAGATGAGGACTCACTTGATCTTGGGGGAAATTCCTGTTTCTTTGCAGGCCAGTCGAGCAGCAGAGAAAAGAAAAGAAAAGTGAGCTATGCCATATGAGCCGTCCCCCAACAGCAAAAGAAAACATCTGCTTGCTTGTTGCTGCAACCCCACTCCAGCACGGCGGGCGCTCAGCGCTGTCATTGGTGGAACGAGGCGGGCCAATTGCACCGCTGTTTTCGACGATCAAGACCCACCCACTCAGATATCCCTCAAGCCAATTGGCACCACGGGTCTTTCAGCCACACCCCGCTTCCATTTGTGGCTTGCGACACGTGACCGTCCTGTTGTCCCGCCATCTCGAAAGCGAGCAAGCGTGGCTCCACCTGGACTCCTACAAAGAGTTGGTCAGCCATCGGTCCATCAACACCAAAGATAGTATACATACGAACTGTAGATCCCTCGACCAGCGACCACGCTACACCACGCCACACCACGCAACACTACACGCTTCCGCAAACACCCCTCGACGCCAAAACTCTCGTTCAAATACTCGAGAATTGCACTTGCAACACGCACCGCAATCATGGTTGTCAGTCCCCCCCCGCAGTTGCGCGTCTGCATAGCTGGAACCTAATCAACCCAGTTCCTCAACTTGCTAACGTTTGGTTTGTGGGGAAAGCTCGGAAGATTAACTCACTATGCCTTTGATGCTGTGCTAAGTACGCCTCGTCCTCGAGTTCAGATCTGCCCGATTTTGCTAACCTCGAGGTAGTCTCTGCATTCCTGGCTGGCATGAAGCGCTCGACTGGCTTAACGTATGTCCTGCCCCGTCCCCTCTCTCGGAATCCGTCCTCGGGTCCGCTTCGAGGCGGTGGAAGCGGAGGACTGATGGCGTGCATGTTGCAATTCCGAGGAGATCCTGGCTAACCATCCCCATCCTCCGGGACCTCAGACCTAGTCTCAAGAAAGACTCCCTCACCGAGAACAAAGAGGTCAACGTCTGGATCGAGAAATACCTCGGCGTCGGCGAATGGGTGATGGATCAATCCGTCGCCATCGCAGGATCGAGCGGCTTCTTCGAGCGGAGACGATAGACCACGCCTACCGAAACCCGGGGAGGACATTTTAAAGAAAGAAGTACCAGAGGAATCCAAGTGTACAGGATCGTTACAGCTGCGGGTGATATTCAGCATATGGATCAGGGCGGGCGTTGAAATAGTCGGACAACCAGACTTTCGTTGGACAAGGAGGTGTTTATGGGTGGATGCGATCCGGGGGTATTTATTCCAGCATGGCGCATGGCGATAGCTCTTCTCAACGACGAAGAATTGTTTTGGGAGACCACACTCCAAGGGTTTTCTTGCAAACTCATCTAGTAAAATGCACCAAAGGCATGGGAAAACTTGCAAATACCTATAACTCGGCTTATGTCACTTCTCCGCCATCTCCACTTCCCCCTTGCCGAGGGGCCGATTATACCCGGAGTCTTAGCTTTCACAGTTAAGGATCTAATTCTATCACAATCATCACGACATCACACGTACTAAGTAAATCTCCTTTACCCTCAACCTGGAATTTAATTGTATGTACGAGACAGGAAAAGAGCTCGAAATACCTGTCAATCTTAAGCTGCTCAATATCTCCCTAGCCATAGAAATAGGGGTGCACTTAAACGAGAATCTGCCCTCTGCACCAAGGTTGCCCGAAGGCGGAATGCGTTTGTACTATTCCGTTATTCGTACCCCTATTCGGGTACTGCTACTACGGGAGCTTACAGCCATCTCCCAGTCACAGAGGTACTGTACGTAGAGTAAATGCTTCTCTTCTCAAGTGCGTATATCTGGTCTTGGATTGCTGAAGTGAAGCCTTGAAGCCTGTCGTTCTCTGAGAGCCTGGTCTCGGCAAAGCACAAATCCCCGAAACTAGAAAAGGACACAAGCCTTTCACAGCGCTTTTACTAAAGGCACTGGAAGTATTGTATTCATATCTAGGTTACACCCCTCTCTCCATCCCCACTTCCCAAGCCTCTAGCAAACAGCTTCACCTCCTCCTGCAATATCGCCAAAGCCTCGAGATCATGCCAGAAATGTCCAGCACCAGACACTTCCCGATACCTAAACTTTGTTCCCTTGCTCATCTCAAGTTTCTCCGCCCAAGCCCTCAACTTCTTCACACTGACAAATACATCATCATCACCAAACAGTGCCAACGTCGGGTTGACACCTAATTTGAACTCCGGCTCAGGTAGTAGGTCCTTTTCCCTGGTGCTGGGTTTAGAGCTGAACATCGTGGCGAGGCTGTTGATCATCCCGTGTAAGGGAGATGTGAGAAGGTATGCGGTTTTGATATCCTCGCCGATTGCAGGGACAGGTTTGATGATTCTATTTTCCCCAGCAACCTTCTCTCGAGAAGTATTTGGTGAGACATGTTTATCCAGCGATGCATCCGAGCCTTGTTCTCGGCTTCTAAAAGAGGTCCAAGAGCCAGCGCTATTAACCCTCCTCGGTTGGAAGCGCGGTGATTTCGTAAATGAGCGAACTCGATCAACGCCTTTACGGACCCTCTTTTCCGTCTCAATCGTGAAGGAACTTCGTGATCTATGGGTATCGTGACTTGCTCTCCTCAAATCCTCCTCCCCGCCCATCCTCACGCCGCCACTTGACTTCCGTGAATTTGGACTCCCTAACAAGTCGTTCATCTGTAGGCTCCGGCCGCGCTTATGGTGGAAGGATTGTATGAGCGCCGCGAGATGAGCTTGCATAACTTCATTCTGCTGTGTAGCGAGACTCTCTGCTCGCATTCGAATCTCGGCGTATGTGGACCCCAGAGCAGGTTCTTGGAACGGGGCGAGGATGGTACTTAGTATAGCTGGCAGCAAGGAAGTCACCATAGCACCATACGAATACCCCCCAAGCAACAATATCGCCCTCTGATCCTCTCCAACGCCCCCCTGAGTCCCCGGAGGCGCCGTCGACGTCAGCGAGAGGAACCGAGAGTCGCAGGTCTGTGCAGACGGGGCAGGCGTCAGGTCGTGCAGTTCGGGGTCGGAGCGAGTAAATTTGGGTTCCGGTGGATTCGCAGGAGGCGGTGACAGGAAGTGCATATAGTAACACATGAACCCTATCATGGAGATGTAATCTAACTGCTCAGCTTTCGACTGCCATGATGTGCGGCCTTTGGAGCTGCCCGCACCCCTATTTGCACATGTTAGAACGCATAAAGTGGGAGGCGAAACACAGAGTGTCGAACCTAAAGTTGAACGTGCCAACACAGAAGCCTTGCTTGAGTATTGTGCCTGCTACCAAATCAACTACGGGGTCGTCGTAGCTGCCACTGTGATATTGTGTTAGTGACTACTCATGTCTTTGCATAGGAAGAAAAGGTTAGAAAAGAACCGTACCCAAGCGGGGCATATGGATGAGCAATAATCGCCGCCTTCTTCTGCCAATCCTCCACATCCGACGCCTTCGTAGGCGCCAGACACACAGGATGATACACTCGGCAATCCAGCACCAAATCGTCATGTACAGACGGAATGGTAAAGCTCAGTGTAGGAGGCGGGAGCATGGCGGGCAATTCGAAGCCCTCACTCTGAAGGCTCACATCAGGTTGGGACGTGAGCGATAGGCATAGCGAAAATGTGTCCGTGCTATCTGAGGTTCCAAGACGAGGAGCTATGTGAGTTTGATATGGTCTGCACATGCAATTCGAGATGGGTTATGTCGTTTAGTTGTATGCAGTGTCTACCATGGCGAGAGGTCTCTAACATTGGAGTTGTTGTCGAGGCTCGGCGCTCGAAAGTTAAGCTTCTTCCATGGTGGGGGCGCTAGCGTGGATTGGAGAGTCCAAGCTTGCTCGCTACTAATAACTCGTAGCGAGGTAACAAGATGACTGCAAATTGGAATTCGCTTAAACCAAGCTCGTATTTCATCCTCATGATATGTTGCAGAGTCCAAACGTGACGGTATCTATCTACCATCCCATTTCCAGTCATCGCAAAGCTCAAAAGCAAAAGCATCCAAAACACGTACCCTGATTCCCCCTACAAAATGATTCAGGACTAGCTTTGGTGAATCCTCGGAACCAATAAAGTATGCGAAGAAATACAAAGGCCCAACAAACTATATGGCTTCCGTGACTTGGATCCAAAACCATTCCCCTTCCATGCTATGCCCGTGAATTCATAGTCTTCGTTAATGTGGCTGTAGAAGCCACCTTGTACCTGGTAGTCAGCAATGGCCGCCAGTCGTCCAGATCGTTGCCGAGAGCTCTCAGCGCGATGCAATTATTTGTGGACTCAATTTGCTCCAATGCCCAATCCCACATGTGGAGCTTGTCCAGCATGCGGAACACTTCCTCCTCTTTCCCTGAGCCTCCTTCCCTCCATCAGGCCTCTCAGGCCTCTCTTCTGCAAACCAATAACCGCACTGATATCACCTTTCCATATCTCCTTGCCATTTGCGTCGTTTCTTGCGTCGATATCTGAGGTCACACCACTTACATCAGAGCCCGACACATCGCTAGCAGCACTCGAAGTCCCACTCAGAGTCTCTTCATCCTCTTGCCTTCTGCCACCAGCACCAGTGCTGAGATTTCCAACGGAAGTGTTGATACGTAGTGGTAATTGATTCTTTGACATATCCGCGCCCAGATTGCCAAGTTGAAGGACAGGAGGTCCATTATTGGAAGTGCCAAGGACATCTGAGAAGTCCGGCGCGAGCCAGTTCTCGCCAAACATCGAGGATGAGCCTGTGGATCGCCCCCCCCCAGCAGCCATAGCAGATGCGTTAAATACTGCTGCAGCATTTCTAGAATCCAGGACCCCATGTAATCGTTCGACGACCACTTCCAAAAGACCGTCAATTTTGTATGGACGAGCCAATTGGAGAAGAGAGCAAAGTATTTGGGGTGAGCAAAGAGGTGAATTCGATGGCGGTAAAGAAGAGGTATAGAGGAAATGTAGGAGAGATTGCAAAGTCAAATGCGTGTGAGGTAGGTAAAGTGTTCGTGGTCGGGTGGTTGGCGAGAGATTGTTGGAATCCGGGGGTAGGGAAAGTGACGCGGGATCGAGTGATTGATGTGACTTGATGGATGTGTTGTTCAGTGTAGAACTCGTCGACATGCCAGAAGATGCTCCCAAGCTTGGTGTAATGGTAACACTACTGTTCCTGCTTGGATTGTGGCGAAACATTCCGTCCGGTCGAACTGTTGCCGCATCGTTGCCATCTTGAGTGGCAGCGCCCTCACGAAGGAGTTGAACAAAGTATGGACCCCATCGTCGAGCCACTATCCGGGAATTCACTGGAATTCTCTCTCCGCCAACACAGAGAATATCCATATCCGAGAGCTCCTTCAATCCAAGTGCACTTTGACCAAGGTCCTCTGCAGCCTTGGACAATGTTCGTCCACCAGCAGTCCAGCCTGCTCTTATACTTAGACCAATACTAGGTGCTGTAAATGGAGCGCTGGCAGAGACAAATCCTGACATAGGAGTTACCTTTCGAGGATTGTCATACAACCCAAAAGCTTCCAATTCAACCATGCAAACATTTGAAAAGTTGATCCTTCTGTGGTTGTAATCCTCCACTAGACTACGCTTTCGATTTCCAAGAATAACAAAAGTGTTTCGCCGGCTCCAAAGAACGCCACGATTCCAACTTCCCTGGCTGAAGACATTGCCACCAGCATCGATACGACTCCAAGTCAGCGTTCTAAGATCCAAGGCCCACAACGCATATTCCTGTTTCGATGATGTGAGATATGTTCCGCTAACAACGAAGTTTGTATCAATAACCCCGCCATTAGGGAAACGTAATCCCGGCGGAGAAAACGTCCCCTGCATTGGCTTTTCAGCCAAAGTTCCATCAGAGGATCGGATTTGAAGTTCCAATTTCACGTCCAAAAAATTGTAGTTGGAATATATCAGCATCGACGATCCCGGATCTCGAGCATCTTGGCTGAAGTTGTTGTTTTCGGTTGTGATAGGCGAAGTCTTCCCGAGTCGTGTTGAGATGCTACTTGGTAGAGGCGCAACCACACTACGATATGCACCGCAGCTCTTTCCCAGTTGTTGTGTGCTTGTCCATCTCAGACTCCGTAGATTGAAGACACTTATTTGCTCGATGTAATGGTTTGCGCTGTCTTGTCCACCAACAACTACCATCTCGGCTCCACCACCTCCGTCAATATTGACGCCAATAGTTCCTTGATTTGGATTGGATCCCGCAGGGTTGTGATGAAGCGCGGAACTTGGGGCATTGACTGACGAGAATGTCGCTGAAGATGGGAGAATCGTCGCGCAGTGTGCATATCTTCCCTGAGGCGTGCCGTTGTCTTGCGTAGGGATGTAAGACCATTTCTTTGTTGGGGCATCGTAGATATATATATCAGACATCACAACAACCTCGGGTTGAGCTTCTTGTGCGCTCTGTATAGCAACGACAGGAGCTTGCCCTTGTACCGGTGCAGGAGACATTCCACCATAGCATACCAATTTGGTGTCTCCTAATGGGCACACACTATGGAAATATCTTGGAGGTGGGATATCTCCTCCCGCATCTACTTTGGTCCAGTGCCGTCGGATCAGATCAAGCTCGTACAAGTCTGATGTCAAAGCAGGTCTAGTCCTTGACAATATACGCCCACCAAAAACATAGAGCTTATCTCCTAATATGGTGGTCGTTGCGCCCACCAGTGGATGCGGCTCCCTTCCAGTGGTCCGGTGAACATTGCACATAAGGCCTGAAAGATGCGTCGCAGGAGTCGTTTGAGGAGTCCCAATCGTTTGACCTCCAGCAGACCGCGGTTGGGCTGGTGAGGGGCCTGCTGAAGGGGGTCCATTGCTTCTCGGAGTCATGATATCCTTTGGATCATCCTCTGCTTCTTGCTTGCCTAGGCCTGCCACACCACTTTGACCATTGGTAGAATCTGCCATGTAATTATTGGAGGGCTGCTGGAAGCCTGCTGAATAGCTCTGATTTCCAGATGTCGTCGAGTCCATAGTACTCGTCCGGCTGTCCGAGGCAGCTTGTCGAGACATTGCTGCGAATGCTCTAGGCGTATCAGGGGGCGACAATACCGAGTCGCTAGATTGAGCGACCACTGGCGGAGACTGTGGGGGCGGCGGGAGAGGCTTTTCGCGGTTCAGACTACTTCTATTGCGTTCATGCCTTCTCAAAACCGCTCGGGGGGGTTTCTCAGTGCCAGCAGAGCTAGGCCCTTGAGTTGGCAGCTCTGAGGTCGCCGATAGCGAGCCGTCCCTAGTGTGTATATTCGAAGGCTTATATCGGGCGCCAGACACAGATCCCCACTTCCTGATGCGTCCTCGAACGCCAGCGAGGAAGTCACCTCTTTCGGGAGACGGAGGAGCCTCGTCTTCGTTGGCTGAATCTACTTGTGTCGAAAATTTCGAATCGATCGCGCCTGAAGGCTGCAGCGTCAGCTTGTCTGCCATGATCATACATGCTTAGGGGATCCTGAGAGCAGAGGCAAAGAGGGAGAAAACATGATGGTGGAATGGGCTCTGAATATCAAAGACGAACAGGCTTACCAGAAAATCGGGGCTCGTCTAGCCGCGCTTCTCGTGTCAAGACAGAGTCCGATAGACGCTCGGCCTGATTAGAAAGAAGATACAGTAGACGCTGCCTGGCTGGCTGGTTGGCACTACCGGCACTGGCAGTCACTTGCTGGGTCTAACTCAACCGATTGATTGATGGTCCGGGATGAAGAGAGGCTAACCAGGAGTCTCGGAGAGCCAACCGGTCAAGAAAGGCAAAAGCCCACTATCGCACAGACGCGCTCTGTCTTTCTGCAAGTTGTCGCTCAGTCGCTGACGGCAATGCCTAGTGTTATTTCGGGCTAGGCCAAAACCTTGCGCGTCACAATTTCGACGCTTGAAGTTTTGCCTCTTGTTGACTCTTGCCGCCTGATGGAGTCTTTGGATGTCTCTGGGTCCTGGGAGGCCCTTTGTTGTTCCACTGGGTCTTGACTCCTAGGTTCCTGGAAAGGGAAGCTGGCTTTGCTAGGACTTTACAGGCCAGCTTGGGACTGTTGTCACTCTAGCAACCCAATTTCCGTTGTAGTGGCCCAGACGCAGAAGGCGACGAATATGGATACCAGGGCCGTAAGTATGCTCGAGTGGCAGCACTTCTGGTTCGATACTCCGTCCTCCCGGCTCAAGACTCAAGAGGCGTGAATTCCGGCTTCGAGTGAATCCAAGGAATCGCAGCGCAATCGGCGAGCAGATATCCCCCGCGTAGTTAGTTTGTGTAGAGCGCAAGCCGTGAGTAGAACTTCAATCTCCTCTCAAGGTCACGCCTCGTTGTGGTCAACAGAATGTGACAGAGGTACCACCATACACCCACTTGCAATGAACGCCTCCACGCCGTCAGGACGGGCTGGTTATCTGGTTATAGGGCTGGCTCCGGGTCTGACGGTGATCTCTTAAGTCTTGAAAAAGTTGGCTTGCAAGGCATCTGCGTCGCCCTTGTTGTCGCTCGGGCGAAGCGATCGATGGATGATCAAGCGGGCCTTCGTCCGGATCTGTAATAGCCAGTCTCTCCCTCGGACTCAAGTCCACGTGTGTCCCCACGATCTTCGGCTGCCCCTCAGCCCCTGAGACTTTCTAGAAGAGTGCGGAGGTATTCGCAGATCGCTGGACAGTGAATCAGTGAATCAGGGAATCAGCGATGTTGTTGGAGACAAGACTCGGCCAGGCGGCGCAATGGCTGAGCTCAGTCAGCTGTGGAAGTTGCCAGTTGGAAGGTCGTTACGATCCTGCGAGCCTTCGCGTCGAATTACTGTAACTCGTAACTCGTAACTCGTAACTCGTAACTCGTAACTCGTAATTGCATGTGCTGGGGTTGTGCCTGAAGGGGTTCGTTCATTGGGTTCGCATATTTTGGGAAGTAGTAGTCGGGTCCCGGTCCCCTACATGTACTCGACCGTTAGTAGATGCTTTTGCTAGCCAATAGTTTGTATGGTCTGTTATTTCAGGTGTTTCTGTTTTTCTAGGGTGCTTGAGATGAATATGGATAGGAGCATTCTTTCGACTTGGTCTTGACCTCTTAGGCATGTCTGGCACTATACAAATCGCTGACGCTTGCTTCCACAGGTCACCAAGTTATGGCTACCGTCGGACATTTCAGAAAATCACAATATCACATGTATGGCGGCGTTCTTTTTTGGATTGGTATTCATTTCGGAGGAGAGATTCATCCTGTCAATTGGCAGCGCCCCATTAACCGGGCTAACTGAAAAGTGTTTCCCGTGTCCCATATCGCCCAAGTGCAGTTCACTACTTCCTCGATGCCCAATCCGGCCCTACAAAGCACGGAGGAACCCCTAACGATCAACATATTCCGATCGATTAGATATTCGCAGAGGTCTTCTCGACCGGAAGAGGGGTGAATCGGAGGTATGGCTTGACAATTCGGAAGTCTGGGAAAAGCGTCTTTGCCTCGTCGTTCTTGACGCTTGGGTGGACAATGACATCCTCTCCTGGGATCCAGTTGATTGGGGTGGTGATGCGGTGCTTGTCACCAGTCTGGAGGGAGTCTACGACGCGGAGGACCTCGGCGGTGTTCCGGCCAGTGGATGCAGGGTATGAGAGAATGAGGCGGATGGTCTTCTTTGGGTCGATAATGAAGACGGAGCGGATGGTGAAAGCAATTCCCTTGGCATCAACATTTGTGGTGTCTTGGTGGTCAAGCCTGCTATTGTGTTAGTTCTAATGTTCTCAGGGCTCGTTCAACCGGATACTTACATGTCGTACGCATAGGCAACTTGACGGTTCTTGTCGCCAATGATGGGGAAGTTCAAGTTGCTGCCCGAGATCTCATTGATGTCCTTGATCCAGCCGCCGTGTGATTCGACTGTGTTGGCAGAAAGACCGATCAACTTGACGCCACGCTTTGTGAATTCTGGCTCAAGCTTTGCGAATGCGCCAAGCTCGGTGGTGCAGACTGGAGTATAATCTTCTGGGTGAGAGAAAAGGACGACCCATTTGTCGCCGATGAACTCGTGGAAGTCGATGGGGCCTGTGGTCGTCTCAGCTTGGAAGTTTGGGGCGATGGAACCCAGGCGGAGACTGCGAAGCACTTTCGTCAGAGCTATTTTCCAACTTCAAATCCAGATGCTAGGTGCAAGAGGAGTTCCATGATAAATGGGGACCGAGGAAAACATAGCACAGCTAGATTCAAGTCGTGCTGTGGAGGGGGAGGGATTTTTGTTGTTGATTACAAAAGATTTGGAGGGGTTTTGGGGGGTAATGGAGGGGCAGAAACAGGAAGAGAAAGGGGACTTACGGAGCCGGTCTTGGTTGTTCTGTGGCAGACATGGTGAAGAAATATGCGAAGATTGTTGAGTTGAAAAAGTAAAGGGTATCCTGCGCAGTTGGGAAGGGTTAATGGTTAGAAGATGGTTAGAAGATCGATCAGGAGGAAAAATCTTAAAAGGTATGAAGGCTTCGCGGAGATGGTGTGCTCAGAGGCTTTCTGGTGTTTCTAGTATTGCATCATCTGAGCTACGCCAAATGCGGCCTAGTGTATCCACTCAAAACCCGTCGAATGGTAAGCTCAAATCCCTTCTCGAGTTGTCATGGAGGTTTTGTAATCTTCCGGATGGGGACGACTTCCACTGTTCCAGACGAGAACGGCGAGGACAATCTATTTCCATCTGTGTGTCTCCCATTACCGTAGGTCCCAAGCGTACTGTTTGTCAGCATGTAACCTTATGGATTTGTCCCCTTGTCTCATTACCTTCCCGAAAACACATGAATTTAGGGATCTCTATGGAAGCCTCTTATAGAGCTTGTGAGATAATCAGGAATTTTCTGGGGAAAAAGTAGCAATAGTGTGTTCACAATGAGCCTAATACAAAAGCAATGCACACGAAAACGGATGGTATGATGCCTTAACTTAGTTGATGGGCAGCGTGATAAGCCTTCAACGATCAGATTATCGCCTGTACGATGTGAGGTGCCAGGAATTAGGGCCGAGAACCTCTGGTATTTGCTTCAGATATGTCTAATTATTTGCTTTATTATGGAAAAGCCCTTGTAGATACCGACATCTTCTGACAACAAAGTTGTGGGTGCGTCGGTGCGAACACTCGATAGGTTTCGCCTATCTTCCTAGACTGATGGTCGAGCATCCACCATACAGCTACAGATACCACTTCCATTTCCCTCTACGGACCCTCACTAGCGAACCTACTCCTCGCTCTGATCCTCGGCCCAAAGAACACAAGCACCCACGGGACCGCCGTCAACACAACAGCCAGGCCTCCGAGTAAACTCGCCGCGCCTTGAAATGTCAAATTCCTGAAAAGAGCCGTCGTAACTAGCGGGAATACCCCACCAAGAATATTCCGACAGAATGATTGGGCTGCGAGTGCAGAGCTAGCATAACGGTGATAGGCGTCGGCGAGGTAGTTGAAAGTTGCGAGATAGATGGAATAGATGCCCATTGTTGCGCAGATGACGGCCAAGGCTGGGACTGGCCAGGGAACGCTTGAGAAGGACGTCCACTAAGAGATTGTTAGTAGATGCCGAGGATAGGAGGAAAGTGTAAAGGGGCAATTGGGAAGAATACGTACGCCGAACCAAAACAATCCCAATGGAAGAAGACTTGACTCGATACAAGCGAAGTATAACCGTCCCTCTGGCGACGACAAGTCAATATTTCTTCTCAGCCAACTTGGATTCTCGTCGTTCTTGGCCGGCAAAGCTAGGTAGCGAGCTAGGATTCGATCTTGGTAGATTGATAGGATAGTAGATAGAATAGCGCCAATACAGAGGGCGGCAAAAACTGAATTGGCCTCTTGTAGGGAGAAGTTGTGGGAGGTTTGGAAGACGAGAGGAACGGCGCCAAAGGTCAAGTAGAGAACTGCCCAGCTGAATGCTACCCACTAGAGGATGTGTGTTAGTAAGGCAGAACGAGTGAAAACGAGGGGAGCATAATACAAAGTTGGGGAAAGCAAAGAGTGAATGGAGGATTAGTCTATACCAAAGCGAGGCAAAGGGACTAGGAAGGCTTTAGCAAGGAGTAGGTACAGTACATACCAGAGAGAAGAAGAACACAACGGGTTCAGTGCACAACAGATGGAAAGGCCGATAAACGGAAATAGAAATCATTTTCGCAATCGACTCTCGTTCTTCATCGGACTTGACTTTCCATCGTATTCGCTGACTCTCCATCTTCTCGCCTTCAGATGACATTGGGATGTCAAAGCCCACATAGCCAGCCTTCTCCCGGTCCTCATACCACTTATTCAGACTAACAGCTTTTCGGCTTAGAAGGATACTACCTCGAGTCTCCTGAAAAAAGAGTGCCACAGCCGCGATTGTGCAGCCGCAAGTAATGACTTGCACCCAAAATACCCATCTCCAGTTCAGATATTGGGCTATAAATCCGCTACACAGTGGTCCGAGACCCGTGCCTACCAACGCACTTCCTGAGAAGAGCGCCATAGGTGTGTTTCTACCCTCGGCATGGTAGAGATCACTCACGACTCCTCCAACCATAGTCGAAAAGACTGAGCCACCGCATCCAACGAAGAAGCGAGCGACAACCATTCCTGGATAAGAATGAGTGACGGCGCAACATAATTGACTGAATACGTAAAGTAGACCCGCCGCCACAAAAACGGGGTACCGTCCATTGATTTCTGAAAAGGGGGCAAGAACCATTGGTGCAATGGCGAAGCCAAAGCAAAAGGTGGTGATGCCGACCAAAATGGCAACCTCATTAATTTCCCATTCGGCTGACATCTGTTGCGTGGCAGGTGAGTATGAACCCGCTGAGTATGCCGTAACTACCGTAGCCAGACAGCTGAGGTAGATTATGAAGCGTTTACGTCTTTCTGGCCAGTTGAAAGGAGATGTATATTTTTTGAGGTCTGGGGATGGCGGTGGTGGCTTCGTAGATGTGATAGAGATGTTGTTCGAAGGCCGAGGGAGGGTCGATTCGAACGTCAGATAGTGATATATGATAGGTGAGGTGTCGTCAAGTACTGTGTCCCCAGGAAAGCCCACGGTCGATTCGGAGGATGACCTGTTGTTCCTCTTCTTTTCATCATCGCGAGGAAAGGTCTTGCCGTCATATACGCAACCCACATCATCATTTGATGGGAGGCCGATCTCAGGAACCGCCATTTCTCACCGCCACAAGAATATACACGCCGGAAAGATAGTGGCAGATCCAAGGACTAAATAGCATTTGAACAACTTGCAAAGAAACTCGGGAGAAAATTGAGTCACACAAAACGAGAAAGATTGATCGACATCAGTGAACCCGACTGGGGTCAACATCGTAGAGAAGGGACGGGATAGATAGATCGCATTACTAAGTGCGAAGACATGACAGGGAACGAATGAGATTCAAGCTCTGGTTGTCATTGCTAATATTCTTGTTATTCCCGTAGTTGGCTGCGTTTGTGAAAGGCGCAAGCTCGCGACAAGGCGTAGGAATCTTCTTTCAATGCCGACTTATTTCCAGCCGCTAATAGATTTATCTCCGGATAACCCGTTGGCCGTAGAGGTCATGTGCTAGGAGACGAATCTGAACTTCTGCGGGGGAATTGCACTGGAAACAGCATGTGATTACCAAAATCCTGTCTATTTCTTGCCAGTTTCTGAAAAATCGCGGCTTCAATACCTCTAATCCCGCCATCTTCTTGAGTGGGAGGTCGGATCACGTGATATTATCAAAACATTACTAAGTGAGAAGACTTTGTCACAACCATAATCAACCCCTAAATTGATAAAAGATAATACTATCAAGTAAATGCAACCAGCAAATCTCGCTTCGTCAATAGCACAACAACACATGTCAATCAGAAAATGGAATCCTTTCCTCATTCAATCTTCTCCATGCCCGACAAACACTCCAAAATTTACTCCAAACTGAATGCATCACCCAACTTCCAAACCATGCACGCACTAATCGACAGCTTGGTTTCCCTACCGGAAATCTGGCTAAGATTACCAGGACCTAAAAACCGTTGCCATTGTAGGCAATGAGGTTCTTGGAAGCCTTAACATCACTCACCTTGCCAGAAGTAGCAAGGGCCTGAAGACGGGTCACAACAGCATCTGGGGTGGCCAGACCCTCAAGACTAATAAGGTATGCCACGAGACCGGCAATGTGAGGCGTGGCTATGAGAGCGTCAGTGTATGTTATCAGGTAGCAGGTTGAAGTTACTCACCCATGCTAGTTCCGCTGATGGTATTGGTAGCAGTGTTTGAGCCGATCCAGGCACTGAGTGTGTTGACACCTGGTGCCCAAATATCAAGGAGAGCACCATAGTTGGAGAAGGAGGCACGGACATCTCCAGAGTCAATGGCACCAACGGTGATGGCACTTGGCTCTGAAGCAGGAGAGTATCCAGCGATGTTAGCATTGGAATTGCCTGCAGCAACAGTAGCCGTGACACCAGCCTTCACGGCTCCAGCAATGGCAGCGTTGACAGCAGCAGAAAAGCCGCCTCCAAGAGAAAGAGTGATGACACTGCGTGGGCTGGCATTGTCGGCAACCCATTGGATACCAGCAATGACTCCAGAGTAGGTGCCAGAGCCATTCCTGTCGAGGACCTTGACGGCAACGATCTTGGCTTTCTTGGAGATACCGTAGGTCTTTCCCGCAGCGGTGCCTGCGCAATGGGTTCCGTGGCCATACTCATCAGTGTCCTGGAAGTTGTTAGCTGATTGTAATTGGAATTTGCCGCATAGGGGGTTTCCTTACAGGCGAGCCTGAGACAAAGTTTGCACCCCAGGATGCTCGTCCCTCGAACTCGACGTGAGTAATGAGAACACCGGTGTCAACTACATAGATGGTGACGCCAGAGCCGGCACTCGAATCGTAGATATAAGTGGTGGTGCCCTTCTCTCGGTGAGAGAGACGACCAAGACCGTATGGAGCACCACTTTGGGACAATGTATCATAAGCTGTCACGATTCCGTTTTTTTCAATGTATGCAACCTGCAATATATGAGTCTCATTCTTGATAATCAAGCGGCGTAGGTACCTCGGGCGAAGCAGCAATGGCTTGAATAGTCGCTTCATCAGCTTGAACTTCGTAGCCTTTGAAATCCTGGATGTCGAAAGTAGCCCCAATTCCAGAGGTGTCCCGCTTCGACACCAATGCGTTCACCGTTTCAACGTGGGAGTCAACGACCTCGGCACTAATGTCTTGCTTGTAAACTACAATGTAGCTGTCCGCAACGACATCAACAGCATCGGCATTTCGAATCTTGAGGTTTGGTGCTGTTGGTGCACCGAGAACAAATGGCACAACAAGAGCTGCTAGCGCAGCAAGTTTTGCAAAGTAAGGAGCCATGTTGAGCTTGAAAATTTTTTACTTGTCGGAGAGGCTTGTGAGGAGAGAAAGTGGGTGTGGTTGCTGGTGGTAAAAGAGAGTTTCTGGAAAGGAGAACCAGACAGTATTTATATTCCGACTTCTCCAACTTGTACTAATTTGAGCACATGAAAATAGGAAATCATGAACATTCAAGGTCCTACAACACAATTGACGGCCAAGGTCTCATGCACAAGATCGTAAATGAACTGATAGATTGAGCCCAACTCCTTCTGAGCACCTTCTCGAATAGTGAGTACCCATGGAGATCACACAGAAAAACACAAGCTAGTCAACGTTGTGTAGACGGTGAACAGTTCGACATTGGAGAAGTCATTTGACGAATATATCTTGGCAATCCATTGCTTCATGGATTCAACATTGTTCGGATATCTCATAGGACAATGCATCGACGAGGATCCCGCATGACGGCGACGCTAGAAGCAATAGAAGAACAGACTGCATAGAAGCACATCGGCGGCCTTGCTCTACCGATCATAGCCTCAAGTGCCGAGAGTCTCTCAAGACAAGGAGATAGGATTTGGTCCTGAACGATCGATCTTGCCGATACTGCACGCCGTTTAAGCTGTGTACATGGTCGTTTAGAGCTCAAATAGGAATGTCACAAAACAATTCCCAAGTATCTGCAATTGGACTGATACAGAACGTTTGTCTAAATCATCTTAAACTCCCGACTACGGGTGCCTTGACAATAGACTTCTATCATGGCCATAGGAAAGTTGCCACCACGTTTGAAAAGCAACCATCACAACGACACGACCTTACCTTTACGTCTTATACACCACACATCTCTTGCCAACCTGCCAATTCTGGAGACCATTTCGAACGACGAGGCGTCCCTTGGGATTAATCGTTATTCATTGGGCTCGCAACCACCCAGCGGATGTATTGCAGTATGGCTGGATCCTTGTTTGGCACCGTGATACTTCCAACTTCCCGACGATTTTTTGGCCCTCCTTTTGCTCCATGACCACTCTCTAGTCGTGTGACACCTTGACCGGCATCCAAGTACCTTTCGATTGTCCGCCTAAGACCCCTGCGTAAGATAGCAGCACTATCTAGAGCTTATCGCGGTAGGCTGCTAGGAAGGATCTTAGAAGCATATTTGACATTCCATGATAGTGGGGGGCGGGGGTTGGACGTGAGGTAGAGTCCTGTCTTAATGCCCAGAGAGGCGCCATGGCAGGCAATGATTGGTCCCAATCGCCATAAGCTGCAGAGAAGGCATCGCGAGTCACCACCAAGGTTGCAGAATCGTTGGAGGTGCAGAGGAGGTAACGTCGTGGCAGAGGTGGTGTTGGTCTTAAAGGATGTGGTGTGGAGGTTGTCGATGCCGATGAGAAGATGGCGTTTTGACGCTGAGATTTTGTGGCTCATGATCGCCCGCTTATCCTCGCTTAGGACACCAGACCAGCCCCCCCTGAACCACTCCCAGGATAAATACATTGTAGAGGATGCGGGAGCTTCGCCGAGTTCTCGTACAAGGAACTTTCAAGTGAAGATCTTGTGGGAACAGCAATTGGTTCGCGACACCTCAACGCGGAGCAAATGCCAGAACCTCTCCTCGTCCGACCTTGATTTGATATCTTTTTCTCCATTTCTTGGTTCCGAAGGCCGTCTTGAGAATGGAAGAGCGACAGTCCAATCCTACATCTCGTTTATTGCTTAACACCTTCTTAAATTGTCGTTCTTGCGCAATACCAAGTGGAAATTCCCCGTCGACTTCATGGCGGCTTCAAGCGGAGAACTGGTGATCAGCATCCTAGAACGTTCCCATGAAAGAGTATGCATCGACGCTTCCTACTCGGCTTTGCGACAGGATTGCAGCCTGCACGCAATTTCAAATCCACCGTACGTCAGTCAGTGACACACGACTTCTTCGCGATGTTATCTTTGTGATAGAAGAGTTTGACAATTATTCATGTCCAGAGAGTTACTCAGCCTTACTCAGATTGTCTCGAAGTTCGCTTTTGTTAGATTAAAAATTGATTAATTGAATCAGGCGATCGCGGACCTGCTGCTTTCAGAGAATATATCCTCACTCAATTCGCCGTCATGGGCGACGTCGTGGAAAGATGGGGTGTGATTTCTATTTAAAAAAGATAAGGCGAAATTGGCAGACCTTCCACAAAAAGACCCGGCCAACCTTGTGTGGCCAACATCTTAGAAACAATAGATTAAATCAGTTTCTTGTCTCTCGAGTCATTTGCGATGTTACCTCGTGGGATGGCTCTGTACAAAGAAAAGATGGCCGAACTTCCGCACGTCCGGAGCACTCTAGGCAGAAACGTAATGAGGAATTGGAGGCGAGTTCTGCCAAATTGTTATTGTCGTCCTACGAAGCCTGGAAGTTGTTGATCTTGAAGCTCACGATGTTGAAGATGCTGTATGACGGCACCAAGGGGAGCACCCGAGATCTCAATAAGAATTCATCTCTTTATAGTGGAGTTCGCACGTGTGGTTTATTGAGAAGAGTATTGCTAATTTGTCAAGCCTTCTTGGCTGTTTTGCATAGACTTTTGCCGTCATTTACGATCTTCCAGCGGTTTGGAGGCGATTCGGAAGCCGGAGATGCGATGAATATAGGGATATATTAGATGCGGGGTTTAGATCTGAGGCTAATTCTTCATGAACTTTGGACTGCCGAATAATGCTTGCCTACTCAGGAAACAACCCGTGTGGTTATTGTTAACAGTGAGTCCTTTCCGCTCCACCTGTTGCTGTTGCAATGTGTTGAAGAATAACGGACTGTGGCTATGTTGATGCGTGAAAAGTTTTGGTGTTGACAAATGTGGCGGTGGGAAAAGGGGCTAAAGTACTTCAGCCGACAACGACGAAAACATTACGACAATGCTGGACACAACAACATATCGACCAGTAATCAATAAATCAAATATAAGCCGTTCCACGTTCCACGCGAAGCTTCGGGGATAATAGTACTTGTAATCCTATATAAGATGGCCGAGCTAAACTATCGAAAGAATCAGAGTTGCAAAAAGACATAGGTGCTTCATCGAATTACAGACAGATACTATCAGCACTGTTCACATGAGCTTGAGACGGGTCCCCCACATCTATGACAAAGCACAAGATGAATTTCACAGTCAAGGAGAGGTGCCGCGGAGTGGACTATATCCATATACGTGGGTGGAATAGGCTATATCCTTTTCCACGTACAGGCATGAACGGGCCGAAGGTGGAGAAACGATTCGAAAACCAAAGACCGGTATTTTCTTTGAGAGTAGCTCGACCGAAAACTAACGTCTTTGGCGTTGAGCTTGACAAAATTTTTGGAGTCTTGACCACGTTAGCTCGAGCAAACTTGACAACATCCTGCCCAATAAAGTGGAAAGCCAAGTTTCTCGGGCAGTGACACCCAGCACGAAGCGCTTTCGATGATGTATCGAAACGTCGAAGTAACAAAACTGCAGAAGCACGGATCAAAGATAATCCAGGAGAAGGATTCGAATGCTTGTACCCCCATGGCATGGTAAACAACGACATCATCAGGAGGATTGTTGTCACCGTACACAGAGAAAGGCAATGGGTAGAATTGTACCATGGGAGCGGCGCTATTCGATCGAGCGTGTGTTCGATCCCTCTCGATATGCAGAGCGCGATAGAGAGGACAAGAAAAAGTTGGTTCCTGGACAAACACATACGGGCGAGGGCCACATACAGGCAGAGAAGTCAAAACCCCAAATGTCGCACCGGGAACGCAAATTCAGCTACCAAGTGGAGGTATTTTGGGAGAAAACGCAGGCAAATAGGGGTCGTTCATTCAGTAATTGAGGTAACCTGTCACTGCAGAGCTCAGGGGGCGAAACGTTGCAATACACGCGACGGTTTAGAGGGACCACAGAACGATATTCACGACGCCACGGAGGAATTGGGCATGGAAACCACAAACAATGGGAGAAAGAGTTCAAATCATGAGAACTCCGGTTTTGCTTCAAACCTACGCCACTTCGCAAAGTCGAGCTTCATGCCGGATTACATCGAGTCTCGGCCCTGCTCTCCTCTTCCCTCGATCACAACTCGATGAATATGAACATCTTCAGACATGGTTGGAAATGCATTACTTATTGCAAAAGCAGGTCACCGGCTCGTCGAGATGCCGTTGAAGCCGCCCCAAGTTTGAAATACGCTAGTGTTGGTGGAATATTGGGAAGTGTAGGCTCTCGTTATTGAGCCGTTATACTCCTGTTGAAGTTAAAGGCCATTGGTTGCTTCATAGGATCATTGAGGTGCCCTGAGAGTAACACCAAGCTCGACGCACGCTTGTGTTGGCGAGATTTTCCTCGATGTGGACTGTCACTGTCCTCTTTTCTTGAGTTGTTATAGTCGAGGGTTAGACACATCGCCATGCCAACTACACTTCATCGGATAGACAACAGCCGGTAAAGCAGCTTCAGGACGCTGGTATTGAAAGGCTATCCGGAACAACGACGGCCTGAAATAGGCGAGGTAGCTGGAGGCCTCTCCTAAATATTGTCGACGAGTCGGGATCATAAAACTCACCTTTCAAAGGTTTAAAAACGATAACTGCTCCGCTACAAATTATTCACGACCAATACCGCACCTGGTACTGTCTAACTTCCATCGGTCATTCAAAGAATTTCAACACCCACAGCAAACGTCTCCATTCACTTCGCGAAGCTGTAACTATTCACCGCCTTCCTGGTGAGTGTCCTCGGTATTTTTCTGTTGCCATTCGACGTTGAGTTTCCAATGCTCACGAAAGACCGTCTCGAGTAAGTTGGAGGAACTTCTGCTGCTTCGGTGACTTCTTGACTTCTGCTACATTCATTCTCATTGATGGAGCTGTCCCTCTAACTCTACAATCTTCAACTGTTGCCACGACTCCGACAATTATGGCACCCCAAGGAGTAGTCAATGGCGCTCCTCACTTTACATCCTGTGGCTTCACTTTCGGCCATGGTAAGTTTATCAACACCACAATGTCAAGAAATGACTACCAACAGATCCATAAAGATGGTTGCTGCGCTACTGTCAACCTTGCGAGCTGCAGTGACGATGATTTTATGGGGAAAAGGTGCAAATCCAATGGCCAAGTCGCCCGGGACAGCATCACCTCGCGAGGAATCCCTACTTTCGAGCCTAACTCTGTGGCATCAGTGTTATCCGAAGCATTCAGAACAATCACAACCTTAGTTCCCACTCCGACGTCCTTCTCAACATTTACACTAACTGATCACTCTCTTCTCGCCTCGAACCCCCTCGCCACTGCATTGCCAGCAAGCATAATTTCGGCTGCTGCAAAGCACGAAGACCTGACGACAACTACACTTCATTCAATGACCGTCACTTCTATTCTGACGGTCTTAGGCCCAGAAATTGTGGGCACTCCTTGGATCACGAGATCTGCCTCGTCGGCCTCCCTATTCTTAAGCGAGACCACGGAATCAGTGTTGGCTTCGGGAACTTCCGAGAGCACGGCCAAGAGTTCGCCGACACACAAACTATCACTCAGCCCCTCTATTATAGCTGTAATCACGTCCGCCACTCTATCCGTTGTTGGTTTGGTAGTTGTCGCAGCTTTGTGCTTTCGACGACGTCAATTGCGGCGCAACGAAGACAAGGTTACCTACATGATGCAACTTCCTGCAATGGAAGCACTCAACGGCAAAACATCCGACTCTCAACGCCCGGTAATCACTGGGGGCATGAAGATATCAGCTCCGATCCGAGTGCGAAAAGAGACTAGAGACGGCCAATGGGTCGATGGTATTGGAGACATGAGTACCAGATCGATTTAAAGGCCGAATCTCCACCGCTTGAGGCGAATTTACGAACCCCATGAATAAGGTTGTGATGGTGTTTAGGTGCAGGATGATGGTTCTCGGGTTTGGAGGGCGGGATAGACACGGTGGAGTTGTGAATATTTGAGCCTTCGGTGCAACTTGGACAGATGCATGAGAATGCTCCAGGCCCCACATTGTGAGAATGTCTCGCTTCATGCGAGGGGCTTTTAGAAGGAGAGAGAGATTTACTACTAGTAATTCGACATGTGTTGCTTGCTAAATACACACACTGGAATATTTGAAGTGATTATTTTGTAAGTAACTTGTAAAGGCTGATAATTCGGTGGCAGGTAGGTAGGGTTTACAAATGCCTGGCAGTGAAAGCTAAGTTGAGAGCTCATTCCTAACCTACCTTTGATTCCACGCCATTGTAGACCTGTAGAAGTAGTTGTGCATAGGTCACAACACCTGTTAGTGCTAGCTTCTAATTGCGCGCTAGAGACATCACTAGAATAGAGAATCCCGGCATGAAGACACCCCTCCTTATCGACATATGAAATTGCACATGCGAGATCGAATAGCACAAGCTCACGGAGATTGTTCTACATTCATTTCTCTGTCGAGTTCGACCGCAATATCTCTAACACTTGGGTCGATATTAGCATGCGTCACCTCAATCATAGCCCGAAACATAAAAATCCAATTCCGCTCCTCAGGCCTGCTGAACGAAAAGATATACCAGCCATAGTGCAAGTCACAATGGAGGCTCAGAGGTCAAGTCTTATTCATTTCTTCGTCTATCCTTCTCGAGAAGAAGGATGCCAGAAACAATCAGCGATCAGGTTCAAGTGTCAGCTTCAATGTTGTCATACGCGAGACTTTGAGAAGAAGGTATTTGATTTAACGATATTCATAAAGAAAAAGATTGTTCGGTACGGAGTACGGAGAAAGGGGGGTTGAAAGAAAGCGAGACGAATCCCCAGGTCTTGGCAAGCACGGCCCACCATGTGTCTTCCTTGGTGAATGGTGGCGCATGGGTAGTGGCTGTGCGGTTGCTCCTCAAGACAGCTTGTCTTGATGAACCATCAACACCACCTTGAGCTACCCCATCACACACTAAATCGACACATTGCCTAACTTCGAGAAATCCACTAGACAATCCAGCGTCCAGTTATTTTTGATCTTCCACACCACTCCATCTCGAATGCAACACTCTGCGATGTGCTGAATCTATCGAACGCCTCTCCACGGCCGCGTAATGCGATCAGGCTCCGTTCAGCTGAACACCTAAAGCTCCTCCTTATACTCCTGGCAGTACCTTTTTGTCCAGGTTAATAGCTAGAAAACATTCATCAAGATGCCGGGCATGAATGTAAGCTTCGTCGCTGGCTGCGTGCCTGACCGTGTTTCTGGAGCATCCTCTGACACAGTCAACAGATATTCCGAATACTGGCTGATGTCGCCCATACTCTTTCGAAATGCATCTTAATTTACGCGATCCATCGAAATAAAAGCTCCGAGGGAGTTTCTCTTATAACGCAGGCTCTCTATGCCTTGGTATTCATGACGCGCTATGTCGATATATTCGACCATTATGCGTGGTGGAGCGTCTGGAACTTTACACTGAAGATTTTCTATCTTCTCAGTTCGTTCTACATTATCTTTCTGATGATGAAAGTATACGCTCGGACGCGAGAAAGGGAGAAGGCATGGAAGTTTGGTGCCGCTTGCTTATTTGGTAGTGCCGTTCTCACGCCATTCGTGATGATGATCTTTGCCAAAAAGGAGCTGTGGGGGTTTCGAGAGGTTAGTTCACCATGTGCCATGGTGTCTCCAGTCATACGGCTAACCCACCAGCTTAGATATTCTGGGTCTTTTCCATCATCCTCGAATCTGTCGCCGTCCTACCACAACTACTTCTCCTACGACAGACTACCGTTCCAACCGTCATCGACTCCTTTTACCTGATATCCTTGGGCTCATATCGTGCTCTGTACATTTTGAATTGGATAGTGCGAGAGGTTTCACCAGAAGGACGAAAGCCTGAGCCAATTCCGATTATCTTTGGTGTTATTCAAACCGCATTCTATATTGATTTCTTCTGGGTCTACTACTCGAGACAAAGGGTCAAGCTTAGATATGGCGGAATTGTTGACGCCGAAGATGTACAAAGAGGATGGATACTAAACAAAATTTTCGGAAACAAAAGGATTGTTGGGAACCTTGACGATGACGAAGAGAGTGCGCCAGCACTTGGTGGTAATAATGCCGATAATGGACGAAGAGTTGCGCCGAGGACGGGCTCTAACTGGGGCTCAAGAGGCATTAGTGTCTCTGCGGATGATGGGGTTCTAGAAAGTGAAAGTGACAGAGTATTTCAAGAGCAAGAGGAAGGCATCGTGGGTGTCGGCGATGAAGATCCGGACGCCAAGATGAAGGACCCCGATGAACTTGCAAGGATCTTGGAGGATGATGGTGGACACTCGTCTGGCGAGTCTTCTGTTACCGTTGGAAACGGATCTGAATGGCGCGATGGGAGAAAATAGGTCTGGGTTATGGAGACTTTTGAAATTGCGTCTTTTAAATCAATACCCTTCTAGTGTTACCAATATTAGTCTCCACCAAGCGTCCGTGACGAGATCCTAATCGAGCCCTGAACCGAAATATCTCTCGCTATGGCCAAGTCTCTCTCCACTATACCTCTCAAAGTCGCCGTATGAGATGCCAAGTCCAGACAAGGCTCTCTTGTATTCAATTTGGATTGTCGAAGCTCACGAGTCACTCTCCATACCCGATCTACATGTGAGAATGACTCGATTGATAAATACTGTTCGGGAAAGCCAGATGACTGGAACTTGTCCGAAGCTAAGGGCGATGTACTTAAACTTCCCACACCTCCCTGGGAAAGTCTTAAACCTCCACTAATTTAACTAAAATCACAATCTTATGGCGGTTGGAGGACGGAACATGTAAGCCTTTCCCATCTAATGTTGTTTTCTCGTCTAACCTTAGATAGACCGTATCCTGCTACTCCACCAAAACACTCAAACAATCAGTCGGCAGAATGCCCGCTCCAGCACCGGAGTCGGATTCTTCTAAGAATCGCATCGCTCGAAAACCGCCCGTCGTCTTCGCGGGCACTGGTTTGTCCAGATGTGCGGTCCCAAGCTTCTCATCCAACTTTCCAATGCCACCATGGTTTTGAGGGCGGCCTCCGATTTTTTCCGCAGGTATCTGACGGCGAGAGATAAGGTTTCGTCGAGGACACTTGGAGGGTTCACGTACCCTCTGCTAGATGTTCCTATCTCAACTCTCTCTCGCCTCTCAGACGATTGTTTGTACAGGGTCATTCTTTGGGGGTCTCCAAGGGCTTTGAGCCATGCCCATTGGCACTTCCAAGAATTCTTATTATCTATTGTATGAATCGTCCTCATCTACCTTTGTGGGCCTTGGAGCGATCCCCAGTATTTACAAGTTGAAGATCGACGCATACGCGCGCTGGTCGAGAAGCCGTATACGGGGATTCTTCTTCATCTGGGGAAGTTCCAGGCTAGTTTGTTTAATATTGCGGCGCCGTGGGGGAGTGAGGCTGCTTGGGAGCGGTTCGGTATGAAGATGAGAGCTTTAGTGGTTAGGTGTACGGGGCAAGGGTCCTAGGAAGAAAAGCAGGGTCTGTTTTTACCGCTTTATTGTAGGAAGGTGTGGTATTTATGGGGAGGATGGTGTTCCGCATGTGCTTTCAACGAGATGTGGGATGTTGCTACAGAATAATCCTGTGTTGGATGGATCGGAGTGGTGTACGTGCTGGCTAACGGGAGATTGTGAGAGGCGTTTTTGGGAATGAAGATTTCTTCATCTGTGCGGAGATTGATGATAGAGATTTACTATGGGATTTGAGGGAGACTACTTGGTAGAGTTTATAGACTTTGCATCGTGTTTGTAGAGTACCTCCCTGGTTATAACTATAGAAATCGACACTTCCCTACTACCTATAGAGGTAAGACTAAGGTATTAGATCATTGTAAGCAACATACTCCCCTTTTACCTTCATATCAGGAGAAATAAAATTTCGTGTTTCTCAATCGCCATCTTTCTATAAGCCAAAACCTTGCGGTTTCCCCTGCCCTTCCACCCCAAAAAAAGGGAGAATCATTAGAGGGTTCTATTTAATAAGTTGCGTTACATGAATTGGTCGCCGAAAGTGGTTAGGTTAGTTAGCTCGAAGGCGCCACAAACCTCGGCGGTTCGTTTCCCTCTCTCATCCTCATCTTTCTCATCGAGCAATTGCTCTGCACAACATTTATGGTCGATTCAACAATCGAAAACATATCTGGATATCGCTCGGCTTGTGTTGATCTTTGAACAAAGACAAAATAGATTGCCTCTCAACTTTTCAGTGCAACACCAACATCACCGCTCTTTATTGGCTAATGATTCCAACCACCACTCGAAGCCATACTACCACAAGACTCTGGGGCGTCTCCATATGAACTCATGCACATCAAGTGCAAACAATAATGCTTGGTAAAATCTACTGATTAATCCACATATTCTCATCAATTCCGAGTTTGCCGGGTGGCAAACCCATCATGAGACCACCTCGAGGCGACATGGCCACCGCTTGGGCACGATGTAGAAACTTGTGGCCCCGAGGTTTCCGAGTCCAAGGATAACTGCCCATGAGGAGACAGACTCGAGTTGGTCGCGTGCTTGGTAGTGACATCTCTGAGTGGGAGTCGGCCCTCTTTCGAGAATTGTGAACATTTCCTATTCTTTGACTTTTGAAGGTTTTGGTTCGCGCCCGCACTCGAATCTTCGGTGTCCTCTCTTTTATTGTTAGGTTGGTGACTGTCTGCTAGTCTGCCATGTCGTCACAGTTTGCTCGTTTCAATCTCGTGAAGTAGTTTGACTTCGGAGACATTTTGTTCCTCATCATACTCGAGTATAGCTCTCGGAGCTCGGGCTTCACTAATCGCGACCTAGTAATGTATGCAGCTTAGCTAGCAGGGCGGGATATACCGCGGTTCCTCATATTTGAGCTAGACCCCGCCATCCACCAAAATGTAGTTTTCAGTATTTGTCTTGTTGCTCTACTTCTTCGTTTTCTTGGTCAAAATGCGTGCCATCGGTGCTTTTGCAGAGCCTCTCATTGTCGTAGTGCTCCTATTTGGGGGGACATGGATAAATAGAGACTCGGAACCTGGACGGCATAGGAGACACTCGACAGTCTCAGGGCGAATATTGAGTGATGGCGCGGAAAGTGGACACTTAGCCACAGATTCGAGGTCGAGTTCTGCATCATTGCTTGCGGCAGAAGAGCCTAAGTGGAGGACCCGAACTCTAGGAATTTGGGGCTTGAAGAAATCAGTGATGACCCCAAATACGAGACGGTTTAGAGAATATTTCCTGAGTCGATTGCTTGAGCGGTTTCCATTTTTGGTTGAGTGCTGGTACTGGGCATTGATTTATTGGGTAAGATGCTCGATATCTCGCCATCGAAACATTTCTAATTTTATCAGGTGTATCAATTGGGGCGAGCAGCGACAGCGGTTTGGATAGTAGCGGGCACAATTCACGCTGCACGATACCATGCTCTGCAAGTTATAACTGCAGAAGAGCAACTCCATATGTTTTGGGAGTTGCCCATCCAGCAATTTTTCATGAAGCACGAGTTTATGATGACATGGATCAACCGTATCTATTCCTTCATCCACATTCCTGGATCGATTGCCTTCCTTGTCTGGCTATTTTATTACACGAATACTCGGAATCGCATCGATGACAAACAAAGCGGAAAAGGGGGTGGAGGGACAGCTGGTTCGCCAGCGGGGCCGCGGCTCTATGAGTCTCGCAGACGCACGATGGCTTTCTGTAACTTGATCGCCTTTATCATCTTCACAATCTGGCCCTGTATGCCGCCACGGCTTCTGAGTTCAGATACTTCAACGGGGGAAACTGGTCAACTGGCCAGGAGCTATGGGTGAGCAATTTGCGAGAGGTCACTTTCCAGGATGGAGCTGATCTCCTGCAGGTTTGTGGATACAGTCCACGGTCCCCAAGGTCAGGGGTCGATCTGGACCGACAATCGCTTTACAAACAAATTCGCTGCCATGCCATCACTTCACTTTGGCTACTCTCTCCTTATTGGACTCACCATTGCCACAATTCCTTTGAATCCAGTCCACTCCGAGCCCAACACCTATATCCTTCCATTCTTCAACCGCTCGCATCCCAAACTCGCACCTAGATTGCAGATGCCCTCCGGACACAGAATGGCTTGTTTTGGTATCGGGTTTCTCTATCCCTTCACTATCCTCGTAGCCATCGTCGCGACAGCCAATCACTTCATCCTCGATGCTGTGGTTGGCGCCATGGTATGTGGTGTCGCATGGTGGGGCAATGATGTTCTTTTGAACTTGTTGGCGCTTGAGGACTGGTTCCTGTTGCTCGTGAGGATCCATAAGCCGGAGAAGTATGTGGCCGGGGCACGTTCCGAGCCATCGAAAGGAAGTTCTGCTGGCAATCCTCGGCGGTAGGTTCTGGGAGGCCAGAAGCAAGACAAGGCATAGAGGGCGGATCGATTTCGTGAAGTGGAAGAGCAAGGAGCCAATCTCAATCGCTGGATCCAAGACGAATGTTGTCCTAGTGCCAGTGGAAACTGGGGCTATCTAGTCGCCGAGACATATGGCCGTGTGCAACATATCGAGGGCGTCATGGGAGGTAGGATTAGGTCTTCCTCCTTGATGGCGGACGAAGATCAAGCAAGGGACTTTTGAGGAAGTAACGAGGGCCGAATTTATGCAAATACGAATAATGTAATAATATTCCAACATAGGATTCACGAGTCGACGGCATTGCCTATCAATAAACAAACATAGGCGCACTCCGCTGCCTTCATGCCGCTTTTGCTGCTTTACTCAAAGTTGTTTTCCCGACGGTTGCCCAGGAATGCTCGCTTATGATTCGCTTAACGCTCGCAGCTTCCCCCCTTTTCGACTTTGGGCCAACAGGCAAAACAAAATTAGTCGTGTATTAGTCGACGGACCCACGCGTTGATCTCTTTGGAATTCGCCCTTTTGAAATTCCTTCCTCCTCCACGATCCAAAACACCACACAAGAATCATCGCAACCAACTGCGACATATCTCCACGCAAAAGTTCACATTCTCACACGCCGTTCAACAGCTTATATCCTAACAGAACAATATCTTGCCATCTTCTATATTTTAATATCATTCCTACACTTAAATTACATATACCCCTCACACTGCCCCTCCGTCCACTCCCAAAACTGTCGTGCAATCCCCGTCCCACTCTCATCCGCGCTTTTACAACTCTGCACGATATCCGCTCTAGGAGGTTGCATTTTGCCCCAGGGTACAACTATTCCACAAATATCAGCATCCCGTATTCTTCCCCAAAGGTCCTAGGCTAGAAGGAAGGACAGGGGGAGGGAGAGAGTACTTACTAAAAGCCCCCTGATTCTCCATCGTTATATCGATCGAGAGTCCCGCATATAACTCCGTATACGCGCCATAAATCGGCTCCTTCAACACTCGATCTACGACGATCCGTTGCCACCGCGGCAGACTCTTATATAAATCTGTTTTTAGATTTCCTGGATCGAGACTCTGGCACACCACAGCAGTTAGCCGTCCGTCTCCAGAACCAAACAGGACGAAGAGGGCAGGAAATCCATACCACACTCAATACCCCCCCCTCTCCCCCAGCCCTCCTCCCATACTCCCACCCATGCAATATATTCCCAGCCTTGCTCACGCCATACTTCACCCACGCACTCCTCTCCCTCCCATAATCCAAATTATCCATCTCCACGCCCCCCTGCGGACTCAGCTTCGCCGCCGCACTGCTACTCACCCAAACAACCCTAACCCCTCCTTCCTCCCCGCCCTCCCCCTTCCGCACCCTCGCAGTCTCCCTCAGCACCGGCGTCAAAAACCTAGTAAAAAGCCACGGCGCCACGCAATTCGTCCCCAACTGCAGCTCCGTCCCCTGCTTTGTCTTACTCCCCTGGGCCGGGATCATTAAGCCCGCGTTATTCCACAGGACGTCTAACTGTTTCTCGGCCTTCAAAAACTCCTCCGCGCTGCTCTTGATGGTGGACAGGTCATTGAGGTCGAGATGCAGGTACACGAGCGAGCCTCTGGAGTCGGGAAAGAGCGATTTCATGTGGCCGATGGCGTAGTCTGCTTTTTCGGCGCTGCGTGCCGCGATGTAGATGCGTGCGTTGTGGGCGTAGAGGATTTGCGCGAGGGACAGACCGACGCCTGATGTTGAGCCGGTTATCATGAAGACCTGAGGAGGGGAGGTGAGCGTGTGGTTGAAGGAAGAGGGGATGGGGGGGGGGGATACCTTGCCAGCTTGGTCGGGGAGGTTCTTCTCGGTCAGTGTTGGTGCTGAAGGTGTATTCCCCATCTTCGCAATTCCAATCCAATCCAACCCCTCTCAGAGATCCCAAGTCTAGACGAACAGTTAAATTTTGTGAAATGTCATACTGACAATCCCGCATCCAGAAGAGGACGAAGAAAGAAGGCCGCAAAACGACGCAACATACTCCGTATTCAAGTTTCAACCCTGTTTCAATGTCGTCACAAGCGCCTTTAACCTTAAATCCCATCAACCGTAAATACCTACCTATGGGTAGGGGTAGAATAACCAGGGTGCCTATTTGGGGAGAATAATACCGTATTTGGATGTGCCTACCTCCGTGATCTACGACGCATGGTGCCGAGGGTACGTTGTAATTTAAGTACGTTCGTAGGGTACAGTACTGTAGGTATCATGGTATGGGACGTTTCAGGCCCTTGCACGAGCCACAAAAAGCTACTTTTAGCGGTGAAAATGGCTATCACTGGATTCTGGGTGGGGATGATTGGGGATTTGCAGATGATGTCGACTACCCCAGAGTAAACACCTACAACTCTTGCCATGGGGTAAAGAAAGGCAAGAGTCGATGCTTCAGTCCGGAGAATAAAACAAGAGGCTTATTTACGGTCTCTTGACAATAGGAAATTGATGAAAATGACACTGGGCTTGAGATAGCGACCGATATATTTCAAGCGTCTATGATACACCACCACAAAACCAACATCCCGCCATGTGATCTCCCCTCCAGTCTTTACTCCGTACCGTATGCACCAGGTCCACCTATGAATGTAACGTAAATCGACGTCCACTGCGCTGGGTATCATTTGAGAGAGTGAGATTCAGCTCCAAGTCTCTCTTCTCGCTCGTCATCGCCTCCTGCCTCCTGCGCCGTAGGTAGATTAGAAGGTCCGCTCTCCTTCGGACCTGTGACCATATCCAACCTATGGTTGATTGAACCTGATTCACGGTAACGCAGGCCCGCAGCGTTCCCCCTCACCCCTTCCGGAAAGGCGTCGAAGGCTTTCCAGGCCTCGAGCTTTTAGAAGAAAGGCCACTCGAGCAAAAGTTCTTCTTCTGTTCACAGTACCCTCTCTTTTGCACGAGGCCCCGGAGTTTCTCCGCTTTACTCTGCCTGAAGGGTTGGCAGAAATTCGAAGCGCATTCTTCATCGTTGTTGGTGGGGCACAAAGCGACGCAGGATGGCACCGTCTTCTGCTTCGCTCCATCACAAACCTTGAAAGATTCCAAGCAGAAGAAGTCTTTGGGGCAGGTGAGTTTGATCTTATTGGTTTCCCTGTCTTTCCTTTTCCGACAGGGAGTCCCGTCAAAGTTCTTGTCTTTGTTAGAGCGGCCAGAACTGAGAGCAGGCTCCTCCACGAGAGGAGCACCAGCAATCATGGACATGATTACGGCGCCTAGCTCCGGAGGCTTCACAGGTTGTGCTGGTACGAGTACGGTTTGTGGGGGCGCGGCAGTCTTGGTGACGTTCACTGAGGAGTAGCCGGTCGAGCCGTTGACACATAGCGATGGCTTCTTCCAAATGGCATCTGCTGCGTATTGCCATAGTGCGGTGTAGTTGTAGAACGTCTTTGGAGTGAAGAATATCCGGCAGTCGGCGGCCTCGTATTTGAATTGAATCGGCACATCATCATCTTGTCGAACCTGATCTCGCAAGTTGATGCCTGAAGATGTCATAGAAAATGATAAGGCTTCCGTTCGGTTGGGCAAGGTTGACGGGCGATCGAAAAATTCTGCAATCGCCTGTGCATAATTGATGTTCGCGTCCAAGGTATCGTCAACTCCATACAGGCGAGCGCCTCTAGTAAGACTGAAGTAAAGTCAGTGAAGGAAACCAGTGCCTACTGCAATAGGTTCTCATACCTAGGAGCTTGCATTGGTCCGTAAGCTGGGACGCCACCTGCTACCACGGTTCTAACGCCTGCCTCGTGGTGCATCATTTCCATGAATATAGAGCAAGTTGATGAGCAGAGCCCATCTGAGAGAATTATAATATCTTCTGCGGCATAAGGTTGGGAGGTATTTGCCGGGCGAGCACCATATCCATACACCGTGAAGATGTCGTTGGGGTCACCAACAAACAACGTGTTGAACAAAGTATCTGATAGGTTGAGGCGTTGCTGTATTGTGTTAACTCCTTTTCGTAGTCGTAGTCCTGGAATTTTAACGACTTACAACTGCTGTGAAACTGTCCCCGTTCGACAGGTGCGGCCCAAAAGCCTCATCCCATGAAGCAAAGTGTCGGTTTGTGGCCGAGTTGAGACGAGTGGATGCCACCCAGTCATTCGTGTACAAAGCATAATAATCCGGATCACTCAAGGTGAGGGGAGTATCGAAATATCCGCTTATTGCGTCACCCACAGAATCGGCAAGTGGATGGGCTCGTAGCCGGCTTCCACCATAAGGATCAATGGTGGGGAAGAAGTTTTTGAAGACTTCGTATGCTAGCAGAGTATCCCCTCCGTAGTTTTGCTGCAAATCAACAACCACCTTCTTCATCCCAGCCGCTTTACTCTTTACGAGAAACTCTCGAACTGTGCTAGAAAAGCTTTTGACAGCCTCACCTGAAGCCTTAAAGCTAGGAATACTAAGAACAGCGACGGATGACTGCTCTAAGAAATACCCCGAAACGAATCCACCACCAAAGGTGCCTAAGTCTAGCTGAGATACGTCTGCAACTTCGGGGTAGGCCGGATTACCCCAGCCAGATGGGGTGGGAGCAGGAGGGTCTTCGGAATCTGTAGGGGTGGCGTCTGAGTCCGAGGTCTCTGTCGACTCATCGTCCGATATATCATCAGAGTAGGGGTCGAATGAGGCGGGGTAAAGTCCTAGGACAAAGAAGTTGTAAAAGTCACCCCCTGTTTGTAACGGACCCGTCTCCTCTGGACCATTGTAGACAGCAAGCCAAGATAGGTCAGGAACTTGTGTTCCATTTTCGAGGGTGATGGAAAGAGTGTCTCCAGGGTAAAAGTTCGCGTCCCCAGACCATGTCCTAAAGCTCGTCAACGCAATTCATATCCGTGTACTAATACATTGTAGACGAGCTTACGTGTAGAAGTCCTGGATATCTCCTGCTGGACTTGCCATTAACAGATTCAACTCCGCGTGCGACTCCAGAGCACCCAGAGCATTCCGAGCAGCGAATTGCCCCAAATATTGATTAGCAGTCATGCCATTGATTTTGGAAATGGCTGATGGAGTATAAGAGGGATCACGCTGTGCACCGTACAAGTCATCTAAAGTTGATCAATATCGAGATGCTCCTTGAAACACGGGTCGAGAGTACTTACCAAATAGGTATGTTTTGGGAAGCTCTTGTCCGTCCCTCGAGACGGATACAATCGACACCGGGGCTCCATAGGTAAAGGCGCCTAGAATCCCACCGACGAGAGTCAGGTGGTCGTCATTGGCGGCGTAGAGCAACCTTTGAAGATCGGTCTCGAAATCGTACTCATTTGTGTAACCTCCATTGTCGACATGCTGCTGTATCAGGGCGAGGCCACCCAGCAAATCGACGGCCGGCTGTTGATAGCTTGGCGGTGGATTTCTGAGATAGGCCAATGTGGATTGAAACTGCAAGGCATCTTTCCAATAGGCAACGAAACGGGTAGCGACAGCAGCGTTGAAGGGCACGGTTAGCAAGCACTGATGCACCTCACTCGCGAGAAAAATCGATTGTCCTGTACGCATAGTGTATTAGCAATTCTCTCCGCAACCAGATACTCCAGTGAGCGATTACCGTCCTCAAAGACTGCGGTGGCGATATCACCACATATGGTTGAAGTAGGATTGGGTGCGGTGGAAGTCGAGGAGGTGGTGGTGGGTGCAGCGAGAATTGGGGCGACGCAAGCGAAGGAAAGAAGGCGAAGACACGGCGGAAGGAGCCTCAGGCGCCACATTCTCAACGGTCGTACTACTTCGTACGGGTAAGGTTCGGACCGTACTGTACTCGGACGGACTCGAGCGCCTGAGTAGTCACGAGACACGACCAGCTCAACAAGAAAGGCGAATCGAAATGGAAATCAACGAATGACTCTGCAACACATGTAAAAGCAATGGAAGGAAAGACGACTCACGATGCGGCTGCGGTTGCAGATGGGGATCAGGATCATTAAGAGAGAGAGAGAGAGCATGGCATGGCAGGCCATAGTACTGTGCCGTACAATAGTCATCTTCTTTTGCTAGCCCCATGCAGTAGCGCTGACGGTGGCAAGCTCAAACACAGCCATTCTGGTTACTCGTGAGTCGTGACGGGGTACTCGTGACAGAGGTACCCGTTACAGTACGCCGTACTCCGTATCTTCGCATGTTGCAGTCCTTGAAGGAGGAGGAAGGGGGTGGTTCCCCTGCAGCGAACGTTGGCGTGTAACCTGAACGAGGGTACGGTGAACGAGGGTCCCCGTATGGAGTCGGTACGTACACCACGGTAACGAGAAAGGTGAAAACCGCATCGTCGGGGGTAGGGGGTCTGGTTTCGGGTCTCGGGTTTCGACGACTTGTTCGAACTTCGACATCGACATCGACATAATCTGCCTCATTAGGACACAAACATCAGCCACCCGGTGGTGGGAGTGCCTCCTGACGTACGGACGGAATAGGGAGTCCTGACTCCTGACGCAGGACTATGCGGCCCTGGTCGAGGAAGAATGAGACAAGTTGTCGACGCGGGGCGGATGCTGTTTGATCCGGGTCACCTGACAATCTAGCACGTGTCCGTATCTAAAATTAGCGTCCTCCGCGGAAAGATCCTTCGCTCCTTCAAAGCGAATCACCTTCAAAGCGAATCACCACCAGCCACCTCTCGTCGCAAATGTCCCACGGTCTGGAGAAGAGGCGTCAGGTGTCGAGAGTCAAGACCCATTCCCTACGTACAGTTCCTTCGCACAGGCTGCAACCCCTTGGGCGCCAATCCTCTCTCCTACTCCGCGTGTGGATGTCATTCGAATCTCCATCGCCTTACGAGTTAACCTTAACCTGCCCCGCACACCCCGGATCTTTGAGGCTCTCGCCATGGCCCATAAGGCGCTCGCTTTGAGGCTCCACGCCGTCCAGAGTCCTTCGTAAATCGACTCGGCGTACCTCCGTAAGGCGATCCACCTCTTCCAGCTCCATCCAGCTCCGTCCTCCAGCCTCCAGGACCCAGACCCAGGACCCAGGTGGATCGAGATTCGAGAGTCAAGACTCAACAGTCAAGACCCTTCTTCCGCTTCCAGGCGCTCGTACAGAAGAACCAATCATGGTGATGTTTTCTCCTGGAATCCTGTGAGGCGGAACTAATAAGTACAGTAGTGTGCCCTCCAGGGGCGCCCTGCCCTTGCCCTGACCGTACCATAACAACTAACCGTGCATTCACTCGATTGCGGCGGGACCAGTCGGACGTCGGAGACAGAATCCTTCGAATCCTCGACTCCTCGAGCCACCACAACTCAACCCCCCCGAGACTGCGGGGCGGCGCCTCGAACAACAGCCACACTGCCACGGAGAGTCTCATGAGCCATGAGGATCTGCTTCAGCCTGTGCTCTGATTCTGCTGGCACATGTCTTTGCTGAGGTGAGATTCGTGATTCGCGAGAGGCACCGAATCACCCATGCATCGAATCCTGGTTACAAATCTCCCGCACACCTTACTGTACGGAGGTACAGTAACTCCGTCCACATAATATCTCAGTTGCAAATTCTCAGTTGCAAAGTTCAATCTCAAGTCTCGCCTCGAACACGCTCTGCCTAAGAGAATCTTTAACGGGAATCACGAGATCACGAGATCCCCCTGCACATTTACGGACCAAGGTCGGCGGACTGAGCGAATCAGTCAACCGCAACGATGGATCCCCTCTCGGTGATGGCAAGCAGCGTCGCACTTTTCGATGGTCTCAAGGAATTCTATAGATTCGCGCAAGATGTGATCAGAGCAGACGACGAGCGATCGGATTTCAGGAGTCGTTTCAATAGCGTGGAGAATATCCTGTCGATGCTCAAGCAGTGCATAGCTCGAGTGCCAGACCAGACCAGAGCATCATGGATGGAGGCTCTTGAAAATGAACATTCTCCACTCAGAGGCCTACTGAAAGAAATGACCAAGATGATCACGATCTTGAAACCCAAGGAAACGGCATTCAAACAGAAGGCCAAGAACTTCATGTGGCATTCGGAAAAGAAGCACATGGACGCTCATTTCGTGACCATCACTGGCTATTGTCAACAGATTCAGATCATACTTAGTGGCGCCGCCTTCGAGTTTTCTATCGACAATTTCGAGGAATCCAAGGACGCGCATGAGACGACGAAGCAGTTGGCCGCAGACTTTCGAGAGCAGAGACAGGAGAGCAAACTTCAGAAGGAGGAAGCCGACCGAAAGACAATCGAGAAGTGGCTTTCCGGCTTGGATTTTCAAGCTCATCAACGCGATATTTTTGAAACGTCTGTGGAAACAGGAGGCTGGTTTTTAGACCTGCCGGAGTTTGTGCTCTGGCAAGACGGCTCGTTAAACAGCCTGCGATGTTATGGCTCGATGGGGACTGGCAAGGTAAGAGCGCGTGTCTTCGAAATCCCAGGTGCCAATCCGGGAGCTACATCTTCATGTCCTATCAAGGATACAAAAACTTGGATTCTCTTATTCTACTTGGTACCAAGCGGCTTACTCCTCTTGGGCTTGAGGCGCAGTTTAGTAGATTGTCCTTGAAACCCCTGGAGAATTACAAGTACTCCCGTACCCCGAGGAAATACGCTAACTCTTCAGTTGATAAGGACTTTCGGTGTGCTTAGCAATGCTGACTTACTTCGTAGACGGTCCTTTCTTCCATCGTGGTCAACCACTTGACCAAACAAATCGCGCCTATACCTACACTTGTCCTTTATCTGGAGCAGACGCCAGTGATTCCACACACCCCAAAAAATATCCTTGGTAGCCTACTCAAACAATTGATCCAACTCAAGGGCAGTATCCCTCCAGCTGTCCGTGAGGCCTGGAAGAGAGCCGTGCGAGTCGATGCGAAGCCTACTTTACCAGAGCTGACTGAATTGTTTGCTGTAAGTTCGATTCTGGGAATGGACAAAGTTCCTGGATAATCAGACTAACTATGTCTAGAACGAAGTCACGTCGTATGACCGGGTCCACGTTGTCATAGATGCTTTAGACGAGGCTCAGCCTGATGTCCGCAAATATATAGAAAAGAAATTCCTCAAGCTTTCGCCAGACAAATTGAAGCTACTTGTCACTGCAAGAAGAGACGAGGTACCGCCTCTTTCAAACATCACCTGCGATAGTTGTGGGGAGAACGACCTTGTCGTTTACTACAGATGTCTCGAGTGCCCAAAAGATGACCACTTCGACTTGTGTGCAGACTGTCGAGGAAAGGGCGAGGGTTGTGATGTCGACGATGAGCATGAATTATCTTTACCAAACAAACTGGACGTTGCCGTACGAGTGCCGGATAAGGATCTGGAACTCTACGTCAGAAACAATATCCAGGGACAAATGCCCGATGAAGATATCGATGAAGAGATGGAATCTAACCGACGCACATCTTCCCCACTTGGGAAACTGTGTTCGGACGAGCCATCGCTCATGGATTTTCTGGTTGAATCTATTGTCGATAATTGCCAAGGCAAGTTTCTACTAGCAAAATTATACATCAATTCGGTTAGCGAAAGCTGGACGAAGGGTCAAATTAAGAGGGCGGCAACTCAAATGCATGAAAGCAAGTACACTCTTGCAGAGACCATTAATAAGCTATATGATGCCGACCTAGACAATAGACTTGGAAGATTAACCCCACCGCAACAGGTGTTCGCCAAGAGGATTTTATCGATTGTCTACTATGCACAGCGAAAGCTTCGATTTAAGGAATTACAACACGCTCTCGCAGTAACAATGGTACCTGGAGCAACAAGCTACCCTGCTGACGATGAGACGGACGAGCAAGAAATACTTAGCATGACCAAAGGTTTCATCACCATTGGTCAAGATAGCGAAGGAAATGTCAGATTTGACGATCGTACCTTGGTCGACTATTTCGACGCTACCAGGGACAAATGGTTTCCGCGGGGACAGGCGGAATTAGCCAATATATGCTTGACATACCTTAGTTACGGCGAATTCGCCAAACCCTGTCCGAGAGAGGAGTTCATCGAGAAGGAGGAGACTCATAATTTCTTATCTTACGCCGTCGATAATTGGGGTGACCATGTTCGAAAGGCTGGAAACGAACTTGTGGAACCTACCGCGAGATTTCTCCAAGACGACGAGAGGATGCAGGCATATATTCAAGCAGCGTGGGAGACGAATACCGACGGACATCAGAAATGGGATGTTCGAAGAGACATACATGCTCTGCATATCTGCGCGTGGTTCGATTTGTGGGGTTTACTCCCGTCTTTAAACTTCAATTCAGCGAGCCTAGATCAACGAGAAAAGACCTACGCTCAAACACCACTAATATATGCCAGCAGAAGAGGCAACATTGCCATTGCTCGGCGTCTATTATCCCTCGGGGCATCTCCGAATCTTGTTAGTCAGAAAGGCAAGAGTGCTTTGCATGAAGCCATCGTTCGTAAGGATCCTGCAATGGTCAAGCTCCTTCTCGATCCCAGCCATGGTCAAATCACAGATGTCAACTCCAGGGATACCAAACGAGGCAACAGAACTCCTCTGATGATAGCGATACGACAAAAGTCAAATGCCATTGCGCTCACTCTCCTGACTCATCCCGATATCTTGATAAACATAGCAGATAGGTTTGGAAATACCGCGTTGTCTCTAGCTAGCCTCATGGATATGCAGGATGTCGTGGATGAGCTGCTATGCCGTCAGAGTGTCAACATCGATGCAGTAGAGCAAGGGGGAGGACGCTCTGCTTTGATTCTCGCGGCCGAAAATGGCCATCCTGGTATTGCCAAAGCCCTGCTTAAATCAGGCGCAGATATCAACTTGAAGGACTCCCGGGGTGGCACCGCTGCTTTCCGTGCGGTTGAGGAGGGGAAATTTGAGGTCTTTGAGGTTCTCCTTGACCGGGGAGCCAATCTTGAGATCAAGGATGAGCATGATCGTACTTTATTGCATCGAGCTGCTGAGTGCGGCCGGGAACAGATAATTGATGTCTTACACAACGACAGACATCTATCAATTGACCCTCGAGACAAATATGGAATGACGCCACTTCATAGAGCATGCGCGATGGGCCAAGTAGGAGCGGCTGATCTCCTCCTGGAATATGGGGCGGATTCTTGTATCGTCGATTGCTTCGGTAGAACGCCCTTCATAGTGGCATGGCAGTATAGCCAAGAGGAGATCATGGATCTATGTGAGGAAAAGGGCACCAATCAAGAAACCGACTCTTCACTGGAGTTAAATGTAGAGGAATTGCCCATCTGGTCACTAATCCAGGCACATCATCTCGATCTGCTCGTCGATGCCAAAACCAAAAGGGAACCGGAATTCAACGAAACAGAACCAGGAACAGGCCGAACACATTTCCACGTTGCGATCGAAGAGAACGATGATGAGACGGCCGCTTCCATCCTCTCCATCCTCCTCGACTGCCCAGCACAAAAGGACATCGACAAACCAGACGATCTGAAACAAACCCCAATGCACCTCGCGGCGATGTACCGTCACATCAAATGCACGAAGCTCCTCATATCGAACAACGCCAAATTGAACGAGATCGATCGATTTGGGCGCACCCCTCTCTTCGCCGCCTTCGACAACAAAGACTACAACATTGCCATCCCACTCCTCGAAGCAGGCGCCACCATCCCACCCGACTCCATCATCGACAAGCAAGAACTCCTCTTCGCCGCCATCCAACACGAGAGCGCCAAGGCGGTCAAGAACCTCATGGATTTGAAAGCGGATCGCCTCGCGCAGGACGAATATGGACGCACACCGGATATGTTTGCGAAGTTGATTGGGAATGGGGAGATTCTGAGGGTGCTTCAGCCGTATAGGAGTTTTATGTGGGAGGCGGTGCCGAGTGGGAAGGGGAGTGGGAATAGGGTGGTGGTTACGGAGATGGAGGCTGGGGAGAGTCCTAGTAGTGAGGTTGTTGAATTGCCTGAGATGCCCGAGCTACCAGTGAGTTTGAAGGATATTGTTTTCAGGCCGTTTCGGGCAAGGGGTTTGCAAGCTGATTGGGAGGAGGAGAGGAAGCCGGTTATGGTTTCGAGGTGGAGTAACTGATGATATTTGTGGGGATGGAAGCAGGCTGGATGGGGGATGGTCTTTGCGGTGGTGTTTTCTTGCTCGCACAATTCCCAGGAGAGTTCAAAAAGGTGGGACTCGTTGGAAACGAAAAATCTACGGTAAGTTGAAGCCTGGGAGACTGAGAACTCGACTGGAGACGTTGATATCAAGACTCTGTTCACCAGCCGTCGGGGATTACCTAATTAGAATGTCCATTCGCAACAGGGGTTGTCAGAACTCGTGGCGCACGGTCCAAAAACACCAAAATCAACAAGTATATATTATTATACAAAAACTACAATTATAGTACCAAATCACCACTTATTTCCACGAATTGGGCCTCCTTTTGATCGCACAAGCTCGGCGCACCTCCTTGGCATATCTGAAATACGATCACGTATCTCCTCCATAGTGATTTTTGACCATTCTTCTTGTAAAGCCTCCTTCATCTCTTCCTCTAATAAAAAGATTCTACGCCGTAACCGTTGCTTTAAAATGCACCAAATATCCTCTATAGGGTTTAAATCAGGAGACTGTGCAGGGTGTATAAGATTCCTAATACCGCGTACATCCTTATACTCTTCTATAAGACCTCTTTTACGTATACCGTGAGAAGGGTCACTATCCTCTTATAACAGCCACGGTTTATTATCAATACTACGTATAGATTCTATTACACTATAATATATAGGCAATAGCTTCTCTACGTAGTACTTCTGTGTCATTACATTACCTTATACCTTCTTCTCTACTGTATGCGGCTTCTTTGCTTCCTATTCTTACACACGTAGGTTATATTCCTCCTCTGTTTCAGTTGTAGGACGTCGTCGTGGATAAGAAGGGTAAGGAGGAGGCTCGATTACGTCTTATGTATCGTTTTCGTCGTTATAGAAGGTAAGTTACTCTACTTTTCCCTACCACGAGATCTAAGCAGTAATGTGAAACCGTACGCCCTTTAAAGGAGGCCGTTTCTCGATATTTTTAGGCAAATCGCGCGTTCCTTGCTCACGGAGTACTCCACCTTATACTTGCGAAGTAGGGTCTATATGTGCTTTATCGGTATAGACAACGTGGTCGAAAAATCCAAAGAGGGGATCGTATATATGCTCTTCACCGTATGCCACCCTACTCTCCTTGTTTTTGCTTAAAATAACCTTCTCGATAAACGCGCATTTATACCGGCCGCCACCGTAGGTATATTCCTTGATTTTTCTTTACAATTGGCGTGGTCCGACAGGTATATTGTGGTATACGATTTGTGTATCGTACGGCTGCTTTCTAACCGGGTTTCTTAACGGAGATACTAGCATCTTACACATCGACTTCGTAACTCTCGTAGGTCTACTAAGTTACGTAGAGTTAGGACGAGTCCTTCTCTTTGCAGCAGAGCCTAAAGTGAGCCGTTCTTGCCGCTAACGACGACCTATTGTTTCTGAAATCTTGCATTACTTGGAAATTGACCGAAAAGAGCGTGTACCACCGTAGTGATCTAATGCGTCGTAGAACTTGCATTTTCTAGTGGTTGTAGCTTGGTTATTAGCTAAAGGTTCAGGAGAAGGAGTGCGAAAGGGGTTACTACGTGTTAGTGGTGCCATATTAACTGTTATTGTAGTAATTACTTTCTGGTAAAACTCGCGATTTTTAAATTTTAGTGTTTTTGGACCGTGCGCCACGAGTTCTGACAACCCCTATTGTTCGGAGTACATGGAGACTTGAAAATCTTCCTTTCGAAAATATAACAACCGCGTGCTTTATCCAAAGACTCCCCGTACTTGAAAAGCGGGTTCCTAGATTTTCTCAGATCTCAATCATCGAAGGGAGATCGGATAAAGAGCAAGTACGACAGGTGACAAAGACTCCCCCTCTCATCTGTTCTCTCCACATGTCATATAATTGTCAGGGCAGCTCTCTAATAATCCGAGATTCAGATTGGAACATCAAGAGAGGGGAGTGGGATGTGTGATAAAACTGATCTATCATCGGATCACTTCACATTTGAGGTTTTTGTGCGGGCCAGTTCTTAACAGTCCAAAATTCCGTGTAAGGGTGTGAAGAAAGAGGAGGAGTGTGCGATGTGTGATAAAATCTTGAAATGATCTTATAATGTGCTCATGTACGGAGTAGTAGTAGGACTACTTTGTTTGGTTCGGCACCCATTCCCCCATCCCGAATCTCGGCTCGGCTCACCTCCTATTCCATTCCTCCGAACATCCCCCGACCATCCATCGCACGCGTCCGTAAAATATCACGCTCAACGTTCCACACGTACCACCAAGTAATGGAATGCCTTCCTTCTTCACCTTCCAGCAAGGCCGCGACCCGCGCGGCGCGACGACCGACAGCTCGCCACTTCTAGGACGCTTTCGCGCCGTGCCGGAATCAGGACGACATTATGGGAGAGGGAGAGGTGGGATTAATAGCTTCTTGAGTGGGCGGATGGGTGGGTATGTGGGGTTGGTTGGGGGTAGGGAGGAGGAGGAGAGTGCTGGGGAGAGCTCGGATGATGAGGGGGATGGGTGCGTGAGGAAGTGGGTGAGGGGATCGAGGGATTTGTGGTTGAAGCCAAAGCCTGGGGCTGTTGGACGGGTGGTGGATAGGTGGTGGTCGAGGTGGGCTGTTTTGATTGTCTTGCCCGCTTGTTTGGTGAGTGGAAGAAACGCCTTTCATCTTGCTTGATTTTGGAGTGGAAGAGGGGGTTGCCAGGAGAGTGTTAATGAGATACAACTTAGGCCGTCGCATGGTGCGCCATTCCCTTCCCTCAATACGGCCTCCCCGACGATGAAGACGAACCATCCTCCTCCCTCGCCTTCAACCCGGGACCCTCCAGCCACAAGATCCCCGGGCACGGCGAGGCACGCGTCGAGATCAACTTCTGGTTCTTCCTCTTCGTCTACTACGGCTTCTACAACATCACAGCCCTGATATGGATCACGAAAGTCTTCAACATCTACAGCCTGAACTGGTGGCCGCAGATGCTCGGCTTCCCCTTCACCGTCTCCGTCATAGCTGCGATATCGATCCTAGTCCCGGTTCCGGTGTATTATTCACCGCAGATGAGGGTTTTGATTAATCATAATACGACGTGGATATGCTGGACGTTCTTTACGATGGGGATGCCGCTGTTAATCGCGTTTGGAATTTTGCTGAATCATGAGAGGCATCTTGGATTGCGACAGAGTCTTTCGGAGACGCAGAGGATCTTTACTAGTTCATGGTGGACGGGAGATGGGGATACGATGGTTCGGAGGGATAGGCCGAGGAGACCGCCTGTTCCGCAGTCGATTTTTGACCCGAATGCGCCGCTTGAAGTTGCGCTGGCTTCGGATTCTGTTAGCCGAGATCAGAATAGGATTATGAGGAAGCGGTGGCTGCCGGCTAGTTTTGTTCGGTTCTTGTGGTTCTGCACAGCGCTGTTCATTGGAATGATGGCCTATGTTTTGGGAGAGGCGTATGCGGAGGTGTATTTGAGGACTTTGCCTCATAATACGCTGCATACGATTATCTATGTTTATTCGTGGGTTATTACGGTTCATCTGCTGGACGGGATTGTTGGCTGGATCCTGGGTGGTAATGAGGGGGAGCGAGTTGGAAGCTACCCTCTAGGCTGGATCTTTAAGCTGTACGTTCCTCCACTCGAAATCTTGCTCTCTTACTTATGGATATCCTAGATACTTCGCTCTTACCTACCAGACCTACGTCCGCGCCCTGTACGCCCGTCTTCGCTCTCCCGAACAGTTCATCTATCTGCAAATCCTCTCGTCGAGTTTCCTCATCATCTTCCTCCCGCTCACGATCTCGAAACCTTTTCACTATATTCTCACACTTCTTTCGATCAATGGTCAGACGTTACCTGCATACCAGAAGTTTTGCGCACGAAATGTCTTCATACGTGGCATTGCAGAGAACGTTTCCATGCTAGCCTTCATAAGCAGTATCCTAGTGCTACACTATGGTAGCAATAAGAACGTGTACCCCTATTTTGCCTTTGAGGGCGAGAAGTCATTGCCTCCACCTCCAGCAGATGGCAGTGGACTGCCTGGCATCGGGGGAGGCGAAAGATACAACTTCTCGCTGACACTGTGGGCAAGTATGGTTACGTGGGGATGCGAAATCGCCGCTGGATGGGTCACGAGAAGAATCCTCTGGTTTGGATGGGGAATCGATGTCACTGGGGAGGCGAGAGGCGATATGGGTGCATTGCCTGAGTTGTTGCCGACGGGTGTGGTGGTCATGGTGCATGTTCTGCAAAACATGATGTTCTCGATCGTGAGAGTGAGGTTTCATTGAGGACGGCGTTCAGCATTGGGGGCAGCAACTTAGCATTTTCTTGCGTGGAGTTTGTGGTGGCGAGCTTTTGATTTGATACCCCTTCTATGCCTACCTTTCTAGCTTTCAGGATAATGCTTAATTCCATGGATCCATGAACATAACCACCTCCCTATTGCCGAAAGAGTACCTCTGACCTTGGACAAATTATACAACAACAAGAAACAAAAACAATTCCTCCCCCATACCGGAGTCAGGACGTCGTACGGTCGTGGCCGCATCACAAGCTTTTCGACCCAACTCCACCACGAATCCGGACGATGCAATTAGAGGTGCGGCTGACTGGTACGATGCAGGCTGCTGCCGCCGCCGCTCGCTTCGTTGGGGTCGGGTGTGGGTGTGGGTGCGAGAGGCTGGCTGGATTGCGGGTAGGATGGGGATCAGGTTTGAGCCTTGAGGATGTGATGAGATCAGAATCGGAGTGAGATTAGGAGATGTACATATAAGTAGACGAGGTTGGTTCCTTGGGAAGGAGGAGAGTGTTCTTCTGTCCAGTTGGTTGGGTTTGTTACGGTAGTGAATACATCCGTCCCGAGGCGGTATCTGACCAGACGGTGTAATAAGCTATTATCGTAGGAGTACTGTAGTACTGTAGTACTAGAATAGGGGTGCCAATAGCGGAATCGTACAAATTCGCAACTTTACGAGTTACGTTGTACTGTAGTGCAGGGGAGAGAGAGGTCAGATTCTCTTTTTAAGTGCACCTCTATTTCTGCTATGGCTTCCATGGCCTCTTATGCTCGGTTCGCCTCGTGATATGAGCTTCGTCATGTGTGATTGTAAGCTTCCATAGGAGCAGTGCCAGAATAGGGGTAGAGATAGCGGATCGTCCAAATGTATTCCGTCTTCGGGCAACTTTAGCAGAGGTCAGATTCTCATTTTAAGTACACCCCTGGCCAGGAGCCCGCCAGCCAACCAAAGGAGCTTTTTACTCTTTCTTATGCTGCCTCGGCGCAGCGAGAGATAGTCTGCTCCAGCTATCTCTCGCTGCGCCGTCTTCTCCCACTCCCCCTTCATTCCCTCATACAAATTACAATCACCATGGCGACCTCAACACTCCTTCGCCTAACGGGCTTTCAAACCCCCTCCAACCTCTACCTCTTCCTCGCCACCACCGTCATCTTCTCACTTTTCTGTGTCCTGGAACTCCGTTTCCTGGGCTGGAAGGGAGATGAGGGTGTGACGGGAAGAAGGCTGCAGTGGGGACAGGGAATGGGTGTTCTATGGAATAGTCCGAGGGGGACGGGGGAGATATATAGCCATGACTTGAAGGGGGGGCTGATGAGGGTGGCGCAACAGGTGCATTTGTGGTGTGTTATTCGTAAGTTATACTTTTCTTTTCTTGGTTCTTGGGGGTGGGGTTTGAGTTGAAACCCGAGTTTGGGTTTGGGTGGTTCGGGGGGTTGAGAAGAGTTGGATTTTGGGGTTGTTCGGGTATTGAGGAGAGGCTGAGGTTAGAGAGAAGTCTATACCTGATGTGGGGAGAACAGTGAGAACATCTCCTCTCGGGACGCCTCTCCACTTTCTTAAACCGATTTTTCCAAGCTCTCCCCTTTCATCGTAGACCCGTTCGCCTACGCTGGCAATACCGTTCCTGCTGTCTTATTAGAGCAAGTCAGCTGACACAATGTGATACAGCTGCGGGAATCCTCCTTCCCTTACAGTTCATGCCTATCATGAGAAGGAAATACATGACCTTACATAAGTATTCCGGAAGAGCCCTCTTTATCTGTCTCATGATCGGCAACATCAGTATGTACCCTCAACCCTCAGGACCGAGTTCATTACTCAGCAGTATTCAAAGCTGCATTCAAACTTGCCCCAGGAGCATTCGGTGGATCCATTGAGACGCAATCTTTCTCCGCCCTGATGGGGTTCGCGAACTCATTCGCTATGTACAAAGCATGGAGCGGAATTCGTGACCTGCGTATTGACGTACATCGCGTTTGGGTGATACGGACTTGGACTTTTGCTTGTTCTGTAAGTCACCCTGCCCACGCTACATAAGTTCAATGGCCGAATGGAAATTTAGATTCTCTCCCTCCGAGTATTAATGGTCCCCATGATCATCGGTATAATGACCTTCTCCAAGGAAAAATACCACGTCCCCATGTCCTGCGCCAAAATTGAATACATCTACGCAAATCCCTCGTACTACTCCACGCACATCCCCTCTTCCAACATGACACACGTATGGGCTCGGTATCCCACTTGCGCGAAGCTTTCTGCAGCAGACGCGCAAGATACCTGGGTGGCGGTGACGGCGACGATGGATGAAACTACTCCAGAAAGAGCCGCGGCACTCATGGGCTTGGTGTTTGGTACCGCAGGCTGGGTCGGATTCTTCATCAACGTCTTCGGATGTGAGATTTATTTAGCGAGGACGAGGGGGGAGGATGAGAGATTGAAGAAGGTTAGCGCTGTACGGAGGAGAGCGGCGGGACTGGAGGGTGAAGACGAGAAGAAAGACGCGTAATTGGTTAAACTGCAAAGGGTCGACCTATGATTTTAGCTGGTAATTAGGAACCTGCAACAAGGTCTACAGTACAGTAGACAGAGTTAGCACACGCGTGTGTGGCGTATCGGGCTTCCTATGCTTGACTTGGGCAAAAATGTCAAGCCTGCCTCCAAACAAAACCGAAAGTATAACCAATCCAAAGGAAATAATCCCGTGCCCATAGGATTACCAAGAAACTCTGATCCGAAGATGGTGGCTATCTCTACTGACAATTAGGGAACACCGGAGGTAGCCCAATTGAACCCAGGATCAGGTCCCAGGATCCTCAGAAAAATGGAAAATAGTAGCAAAAAGAAATGCCGAAGACATCCACAAACAATGGCAACGCCATCTTGCCCTATATGCAGTGCATCGCTCCGCGGGCTGATGGGGGCGTTACGAGTCAACTATTATGCCATGGTTTCTGATTGGAGGTAAGAATGTCCACTTAGGAATATAATGGAAGAAAGATGCGGGCAGGAGCGTTGATTGGGAGTTAGGCTCGAGGGATATCATTAGGGACTTGGTATGATGGTTAGGCGTAGAAACTAGTAGTAAGCGTTATTAGAGGTCGAATTATCGGCACAACATAAGTTTCTTCTACTGGTGGAGGGAGAGCCTACCGCGATTCTCTGAAATGGCTTCAATTTGCCCCGCGAGTTGATCATCACAATCTCTTTCTTCGCTCCCCTTGGGCATCAACTCCTTCCCCACGGTTCTAGGGGGCATTCTCGTCCCCTTTCCCATATCCGCCGTCTCCCTGGCTGTCTTACCAAGACGCCATCTAGGGTGATACTCGTTGAAGGAAGCTTGATTGATTTGGTATATAAAGGTGACTTCGGTGGGAGATTAGCCGAGGAGGGAGCGGCGGCGGCGGTGAGGTAGGTAGGTAGGTCGTTGTTGGCAGTATATCACGGGTGGGAAGCAGAGTCTACGAGTACATGAGGATAACATCGCTTGGTGTCTTGCATTGAAAGATAGGGGTCTGGGGGTTGGAATAGCAAGGATGTCATGTTGCTGCAGATATAACTTCCATTCGCTGATTCATTATTCATATTTCATACCACCTACCACGCACCTCCTCACTCGAAAGTCGGCGAGGTAGCACCGCTCAGCGCGAACGGTGCATAGAAACCACCCACCACAGGTCTCGCAGCGAAATGTCCCCATCCAATCGGCCAGCTATATCAACCTCATCAGCAGATATATACTCCACATCGTCAACATCATGGAAGAGGGGGGAAACACTTACTTCCCCGTCGGCACATCATGCAAATCCGTCATGGGCAGGTTCGTTGGCGTCTCCTTGATCCACTCCGCAATCCTCTCGATAAACATCGCCTTCGTCCTCGCACTGCTTACCGTGGCAGTGAACATCTCCCAGTCGTTCTTCGTGTACTCGTGCCGCGTATCCAAGGGCACGCCGTATGCTTCCACGATTGTGGGGTAGAAGTTGCTCTGCATGTCATACACGCTCTGCGGGACGAGGTTGAGCGCGAGTTCTTTGTCGCCGTACAGGTTGTACAGGAGGCCGTGGGTGTCGTTGAGACCGTAGCCGAGCGTGGTGTGCGGTGGGTGGGCGTCTTGGGCGACGCCGAGGGTTTGCCATTGTGTTATGTAGGAGTGGGCTATGTTTGTGTAGTATTCGCCGGCGGCGGTGTTGCCGGTGATATTGGCGATGATGGCCATGGATTCGATGCCGATGTGTGCCTTTGAGAGCGAGGTTTGTCTGGTTGGCAAGCGAGCCGGCGAAATCATCGGTGGAGATTTGGTCGGCGGGGATGAGAGCTTCGTCGATGAGGTATTGAGTCCATCGATCGAGGATTTTGTAGTGACGAGAGAGGTAGCTCTTGTCTTTGAGCCTCTGGGCGTAGGCAAGTGTCATAATGAGCATGTATCCACATTCTTCGAGGGGTTGTGGTTCGTCTTTCCCGTCTGGATGGCCGGTCGCGTTGGGATAGTGAGAGCCAAGATCATGCATGGCATACTTGTTAGGATACTGTCCACTTTCTTGGTTCTCGAACAGAGGATCCAGGAGAAGTTTCAGCCAACCTGGCTTGAGGTAGAGCAGAATTGGGTGGAATGGGAAAAAGACATCGACGGTCTGAGTGTTCCCGTCGGAGCTGATCTCCTTGAGGAAGAGATACTGCCTGGTGGTATTGCCGATGAGCTGGGTGGCGCCAAATGTTGACGAGCTGCGAGAGTGGTTGCTGTGGAGTATGCTTGTCCTTCAGCAGCAATTGAGTCTCTTTGGATCTTGTTGTCCAGTCCACGTGCAGTTCTACTTGCTTCACTGTAATCGTTGTAAAAGGATCCGACCTGGGCGATTAGTCTGAGCATTCTTTAGAGCATTTTTCACAACTTACTGCATCCGTTTCAATTGGAAAGTAGCTAGTCCATAATGAAGGCAATTGGGCTATACCAGTAGCGCCAGCAAATTGAATCGCCCGCTCTTGCATGAGACAAATAGTGTATAAAGTGCTATGAGTCTCTCGTTGAACGGTTCCGAAACCGCTGGAGAACCCAAAAACTGGGTATTGCTTGTTAATAGGTCTGAAATTTGTGTCCTCGGCGTTTTCTAATTTCCCCGTGCTCTCGAACTGACCACGAACAGTAGCATCGGATCCTGACTGATAAGCAAGATTCGCGCTGTTTTGTGTTGAGTAATACCAATTGCCCCAATCAGCTTGATCGGAGGTCTCGCTAAACTCAAGCTGGGTCTGTCTGTAGACCTTGTGATACGCAACATTGTCGGAAGTAGTTCCATAGTCCCATTGGGCTACAGAGCCATGGTCGCCTGCAACCCATTCTAGTAGAGATTTTAGCCGCTGAGATTGTCAAGAGCATGCTAGCATACCCGCAGAAATGTCAGTGTACAGCTGCACACCATGGCCTGCTCCATCAACCGAGGTCACTCGAGCCTCGAGGTAAGAGAAAATGAGCGAATGCCTCTTCAGATCATCAGGCGTAATAGTCGAGGTGAATATAATATTCATCTCAACCTTCCCGCCAACATCCATTACAAACTGGCTGCTTGTCGCAGTATACGTAAATGACTTTTGAGTCACCGATTCCGGTCCTGGATTGCCCATTCATGTGTACACGATACCATCAACACGAATCATGCCAGTCCAATCTGCAATCTGTCCACTGGATTGCGTTAGGTTTGAAGAGAGGATAAGAGCCCAGGAGTGCTTACGCCCAAAATTGAGGCCATTGTCCTACCAGATATCCACCATTCCCCCCATCGCTACCCGCTGGCTGCCACGTACTCAGATACGGAGACTTCACTGCCAAGGGAATTGCAGGTGGACGAGCAGGCGTAAATGTTGAAACACCCCTGGTGGGATCGAAGAATATTGCAGAGGCAGCAACAATCACTTGACCGAGGAACCTCATTTTGCTGGGTTATCTATGAAAATCCGAGGAAATGGCTGACCCGGCAGACTTTGCCTAGGGATGTATATATGTGATGTTCCTGTCATATACTCTTCGGGGGGGTTTCTCACGATCTCGATAGTGCGGGGTATGCAGGATGACGAGAACAAAAGGGAATAAAAGATTGAGACGCCTATAGTGTACTAATCACAAGCACGATTGACTAATTAGAGGAAGAGATGCATGCTGTGATGCAAGTCCCAGAGCTTTATTTACATACTTACAGAGTGCTTGCACGAAAACAGACTTTTACCTGTACGTGATTACTTGAGATTATCATAGCCTGCCTACTAGGACAGGCTTTTTCACTATTCAACCTTTTTATTTTCCATTTGTATACTCGGAAGCCTGCCGAGTGAAGCCGTCGCGGTGCGGCCGGAATAGTGCGAAGCTCTTCCTGCGACTCAGTGGCAACGAACATAGCTGATGGAGGGGTAAGCGAGTAAGACATTAGAGCGCGTGTCGAGAATTTTGACACGAACCCGTGGATCAGGTTGAGGTCAAAAAGTGAGGATGGGAGGGTGAGCGAAGCTTTGGGAGAGAGATTGAGTGCCGACAAAACAAGCAAGCGAGCAAAGCCACAACCGGACGCCTTTTTCAGGGGAGAGCACAGCGCACATGCCCAGTCGATCTCGCTACACTGTTACCCCACAGCGCATGGCAGCCCTCAGGAGCAGTCCTACGTCAGGTGGTTTGTCAAAAGGGAAGGTCGGTCATTCTGACTGCAGCACCCCTGAAGAATTGAGGTGAATATCTAGCGGGAAAACCTCTTCTTGAAGCAAAGAAGAATTCCTCTCAAATTACCATCGAGGGGGCTCATTCTGCAAGTACCCCCCTTTTCGTCCGAGATAGCCGAGTGTCGAAAAACGTGAGAGAAAAGGCCTCGTAAATTATGTGCCATAAACCAATACTCACTAGTTCTACAACCGAAGTATGCGTGTTCTCCTTGCTCTTATTAGAATACAAAAAGTCAAGATACCATTTTCTGCATTCAAGTCTCTTGCCTTCAAAGTACCCGCCCCCGTCTGTCCTCAGATATGGCGAACTCGGAATGAACTAGAAACGGCCCGTCTCATATCCCATTATTGCTGATCTCATGTAGGGGATTCTCGTGGTGGGGTAGATCCTACTACTCCCTCGATGTCGAACTCCTGAAGGGCTGGTGACTTGAACATATGCAGGCAAGCGACCCCGCATTTAGAAGCTTATTGTTGGGGAAGGTGATACAAGCTCTTCGATTCCGAAAAGTGAGATGATCGTTACATTACCACGTTATACGAGTGTCACAAGTGCTCCCTTGTCCATGAAGTTCACCAGGCATTTTTCAGGAGGCTTGCTAATTTCTAATGAAGCCGGAAGTGGCAGGCCAATGATAGCCGCCCCGCATCCGCGCTCGTGCACCTTATGAATTCGAGAGGAAATTGAGAAAGGGGGATGATTAATCTTTCGTTGTCTTTCAATTCATATCATAAGTTATCACTTCGATACTTGAAGGCTTAAACGCTTCTCATAGTCGTTCCAGAGATCGGTTTAGATAATTGCCAATTGAATACTCGCACGCCACTCTGGCGACATCCCTAGAGGTTCAATCATTATAATCATAGAAGCTACATTGCCCTCCCAAATATGAATGTAGCTAGTAGAGATCACATTCACATAAAAAGCGTTTCTTCGGCTTCCGCCTCGTCCGAATCTCCTGAATCGTTTCCTTCTCCCTACCTCATCTTTTGTAGTAGAGGTTACCAACATGGATACTCTAGATATTATAGTGTGAAAGGAGAGCTCCTTCTACAGCAGAGTGGCGGCTATTATAACATGAGTTCTTGCTTGTGCTCTCCCCTATTTAAGCGAGATTTGTTACCGCCACAACCTGCAGAAATCACCCAGGCCTACCATATTACCATAAAGAAATGGAAATCGATTCTTGATTTGGGTTCTAACGGGTTCTAACGTGCTCTACCTAAAGTGATTTCCTTACTGTCGTTGATACCGCCATGGAATCATGGTCAAGTTGGTTAATCCCGTTATTAAATTAGCATTACAGGCATCACTCAGACCCGATTTTGTTTTGTTTTATAGTAGTATATTATGTCGCTAGTGTGCATGTCAAGCCTATGCTTTGCTTCGTCAATAAAACCAACTCAACCCTCTGGGCTGACTTTGTGGCAAATCATGCCGGGCAGTTTGCCATCACGGGTTGCATGTCTTTTATTTCAATGAGTTGATGACCTGATTCTTTGTGGTGCTGTCACTCACCAGCTGATGTCTAGTCACTCAGTTCCCACAGGTTGAGGCTCTTTCAAACATTACATCTCGCATCCTTTTGCCGATATGCTCTACCCTCGGCTACCATTATTGCGAGTACCAGCCGACCATCTTATTTGGATGCAGCAAACGAATTGACGTTTGCTTCTGAGTCATCCTCCTCAAATAAGCCAGATATGCCATCATATATGCCAATAAATTACTGTTGTGTACTGTACTATCTAGAGATATGAATCTATTGTGGCTATAATTACTTATGCTGTATCGAGCACATGGTCGGATTAGTTGAGGGGTATGGCAAGGTTGTTGTAGGCTGTGAGAAGCATTGTTGTTCGCGGTTGGTATGACTATGGCTAAGTGGTACGGTATTTGTTTACAGTTAAAGCAACTCGCGTTTTCCCACCAATAGTTCTTGGTACAGTCAGTTTTCTTTACCACAACAAAGGCACTGTTCTTCCTAGCTGAGTCGAGCGAAGCGTCATCTTTCTGTGGTTGATTCTACAAACAACTTAGTGATGCCGTCGTAAATGCTGATGAAATCATGTCCGAGGTCAAAGTCAAATGCCCAAAGCAGCGCCCTGCCCACGCTACGTAAGAGGTGGTACCATAATTCTTGATAGCTTGAAGTGTCGAGTAGAGTGGTTAATCGTCTGGAAAACCCCTACTGCAACTTGCAGGCACGATATTGAGATTCTCCGCATACCAAAACTCTGGTTCTTTGTAAGCTGGGATGTCCGGACGAAAACCAATGTCCTTCCACTGTTGCGAATCCTTCGTGATATCCTATTCAGAGAGTAGGTCCATCCTCTCTGCCTCTCCATGAAACCAGAAGGAATCGCGATTGTGCTCTCTTCTCCCCACATCATCGAGACTCTTTGTATGACAATATTGTGGTAGTGCTCCAAGGAAACATAAGGCTTGCCATCCCGTTGGTTGAAGAAAATACTGCCTGCAAGCAAAGTATCCTATCGCTCATCAATATAGATCAGCTGTGGTTTCAGCCATCCCGGCAAGTTGTTGGCAGCGTACGGTGTTCCCTTAGGTAGGTAAACTCGCATTAGTGATAATTTTCATGGAAAACATCCCGAGACTCGTGGCATGCTAGAAGTTGTTGCCGATCAGGCCTCTGTCCGTATCCGTTTACACATATGCTTCCTCCGTTCTTGGCGACTACCAAGGGAGACTAACCTTGGATCTGGGAAGGTGACCTTCCGGGTCTGAAGCCTGATCTCAGTTGGAAGATCTGGGAATACAATAATGGCGTTGCTTGTATAAGGCCGGTTGATAAGAGAAGTTTCAAAGTGGGGACCGCTAGGGAATGATGGCGCCATGAAGCGGGAGTGAATAGTCACTCATAACTCTATATCATTTTAACTCATCACATTGATATATAATTAGATCAACTTACTAACTTCGTATATGAGCAAGTGCAATAACCACGTCGAATCCTCCCCTACCTCTTGTTAGGCATGTGTAGTCGAAACTGGAGTATCACGGAGAAAAGCCGTCGATTTGTGTTTGATCCGTATGCGGAGCATTTCCTCTTCGTTAGCCTTTAGAGGAATCGGTAACTAGAAAGTGAATTTAAGTCAGTATGGTGGGAATTTTAACCAAGAAGAAAGATTATTCTGGGCATGCCTGTGGTAATAGGTGCGCCAATATCCATGTTGATGATGGGCTTGTGAAGACTATTCCACGGGAATCTATGTCCGCGAGGAGGGATGTTTTTGGCTTATAGACCAAAGGATTGTAGAATTCGTGGCAAGGTGGTAGAAGCAACCTATATTAAAATTGAGAGGCGAAGCCCGCTTTTGAGTGAGCGATACGCGAGAAAACAATTAGTGTAACGTTAGCAGAAATTAAAGCGCGAATTTACTTAGGTCACTAGTGTATCTGTTACATGTTAGGGCCCCTCGTGAAGGTTGGTTTTTGCATGGTCAGTGTATATGTGAACATGACCCCATCCGCATAGTTTAAGAAAGGTCAATTGAATGATGTCAATTTCAGTGGATTGGTGAGTTTTAAAGGTAGTTTCGTTATGGTCTATACTTTTGTGATATCCTACTCCATGCTGGTTCATCCTCAGTGTTCCAATTTCCCAAACTCTAGTATAGCCAATTTTCCCTTTCTCTTCCCATAGAATTGACATTTTATTGTTGTGTGAAGATGTAGTTTAGTAGACTGAATCACTTTGTGGTGAAATGTCCCTATGATTTCACTAGCATGGTCAAGCTATCAGTGCCACTAAAATTCCTATCTGTTGCACTAGAAACACTTGTTGCTCTGCCACCAGTATCTATCTCTTGTGCAAACGCTATATTCAACCACCAAAATTGTCATTCTCTCTAGCAAGCACCTAAGAATTGTCAGGTCAATCGAGTGTATCATGTGACAACAAGTTACTTGTGCCGTGATGGATGCTTATAAAGTTGTCTTACGTCCGTTTAGAGACATATGGCGATGTTTGACCCCTCCTGTCTGGATGACTGTCGTAGATCTAGGCATTGGTGCGCCAGCAGAAGTTTCTGAAAATTGAGAACCAAGATCTACTTTTTATGTGGGAGAGTCTGGCTAACGCTATTTTTAGCGCACAAAAAATGCCACCTTGTCAAATATAATTGGCGCTTCGTGAGAGTTAATGGAGTTAAGCTTAATAGGTCTCTAGCGTCATATAAAAGATGAAGGAGTGGCTATACATTTTCCATCATTCTGTTCCTAAGCGTCGTATAAATGGTGAAATGGTTCTCTGTTTACAAGCACTGTAAATCAAATTTTCTTATGGGATAAGTAATGTGTTATATTTATTCCCCACTGGGTCAGCTGTCATGGCAAGCTTTGTTTAGAAACTGAACGGTGACTAAACATCTGATTGTAACAAGAGTTCATATGAAGTTCTTATATTATCACTTACACTTAGAACTGCCAGATTCACTAACTCTTAGTTCACAAACGAGAAGAGCATGATTCAGTGTTTCATTACTAAAATTATCTGGTACAAGACTTACGACTATCACAACAAGGTGGGTTTGTCAATCTTTCAGCGAGTCTCATGACCCTCGGTAAGTTCACATCTTTGAAGAGGCCACCAAACTCGACCAGTTCTTGCTCTCTTGGCAATTTGTATTGGCCGGTCTGGCGATGTCTCCTGTTCCATATTTCCACCCTTCTTGGCATCCTCCAGCGAAGTCTCAGCGAACATCTCCGCAATTCCATCATATATCGTCGTGAATGCCCCATCATATTTCTCGAGGACAAAGATACCATCCCTCGTGCCGATAATAAAATGCTCACCGCCCGCACGTTCCACCGGTTGAAGTGTATAATAGGGCCTCTGGTCAACCTCCAGATCCAAAGGCTCGAGGGGTATATTTCGTGCATGCCACCACTCAAAATCTCGGTATGCGTACACAGATGCATTGAATTCGATATTGCCCCATATTGATTGGTCCACGACTTTGTTTTGTTTGAAAAGTCGATTTAATCTGCGTGCTTTATTAAGGAGTATCATGAAATTACCATGGGTAACTCGTGATGACGATGACAAAGGAAATTTTGGGGTAGTATCGTAGTGATCGTATGATGTATTCTGGATATAGTAGTCCTCAGAAGCGTTGGTCATGCTGACGAGTTGAATGTTGAAGTTGGGTACCGCTGTTTGATAGCCATTGTCCGCATTCAAAATGATCGAGAATTCTACAAGCATTGGACAGCTTTTCTGTATATAATTCCATGAAAAGAAACTCTGATCATTAATGTTGAAAAAGGCACCTTCTTCTAATGTTGCAATTTTGCGTAGGTTCGAAAGGTAGACCACTGACTCACCATTTTCTGTCGAGGAAACCAAACGTGTTCTGAACAAGAAGGTATCCCGCATCTCATCGATATAAACTGGAGGTGGTGTTCGAGGATTCAGCTCCATGGCATCTGTCTGTTCCCTATCGAAATCATCGATGATTCCGTGGCTGACTGGAAGTTGTAAGATCTTCAGTGGATGATAGTGCTTGAAGAACAACGCCCTCGATTCTCTGCAAGCATGAAGGAGTTGGATTCCAGGGTTGTCCGTGTTGAATTCTTGAGCATACATATTTGTACCGTACTTCGAAGGATACTCCAAAATAGCAACATCAACGACCCTTGGCCCTGGAAGAGCTGCTCCCCAAACCTTCAAGCGAAGCTCAGGCGGCAGCATTGGAAAGAAAACAAACGATCCGTCTTCGGAGCAAGGCCAATTGATAAAAGTTTGTCTAAAACAAGTGCAACGGGGCTTCGATGGCGCTTTTTCGGGAATGGCCTTCCATGCCTCTGTTGAATACTTGTCAGTCATTAATAAATTACTGGAGTTCTAATTCACTTACTCGGTGTGAAGTACATCTTGCTTGGGTGACTTGCACTACCTTGTGCCATCGTGTCTGTGACTTTGCCGATATTTTGACGGTACTTCTTTCTTACGTGGTCTATCATATCACTGGAAAATCCTAGCTGGTCAGTGTTTGCTAATGAGGCAACAATCAGGAGAAACTCTTACTTTGTAATATGGTGTTGATGAATTGATCTTCAAGATCCATGTCTTCACTGTGCTGGGGCTATGCGCCACCTGCAAGTTGAAAAGGTAGAAGGAGATTCGGGTGAGTTAGGTGAAGTCTTTTGCGGTACGTGTTGTGGTGTTTGGGAAATTTGGTCGAAGCGAGTATTCCGAAGATATTTAAAGAGCGAAAGCGGTGTGGTTCGATAGTCGATTTTCCCGGAAACAGAAATAATGTTAGTGTCACTTATACATACGTAATGCATGCATTTGATGAATACAAGAAGCAGAGTAAATTCACTATTTCCGCCCGTCATTGACTGATGGTGACATTTGATTTCTTTTTCGATATTTATTCAACGCCAACTTAGCTCAAGTGGCTTTTTTCTCTATCTCGCCTCCCAATATAACGCTTCCAGAAATTATTTCGTCATTTATCTAGATAACATGTTCTCGTCGTAGATGCGAGACAAGGCCCGGCATATACTTGGGAACCTAAGGACGTCACTTATCTATCTACCCTAAGTTCAAAGAGGTTCCTCTAGCTGAAAGAGCCTGGTTAAAGCTCTGAGTACGTAGTACACCCAGGTACTATTCCAAAGGCTGTGACTATCCTATTAAGGAGTAGAGAATGTCAGCAATTCCCTCATCATATTTAGAATAATTTAGTTCACTCTACTAGAATTTGGAGGACAAAATAGTGGATTATCTTATAACATCTAGGAATTTGAATAGTACCTAACCTCTTACATACTTAGACGACACATACTTTCACTGAAGCTTCAGGCAATAGAAACATCCGAGGATATGAGCATTCTCGAGCAAGAAAAACACTATGTGAGAGCTCGATCATTGCTCATGTGATATTAGAACAATTATTTATGAAGATTAGCATTTATAAGTAACCTTAGCAACTTCCTACTCTCATAATAAGAATAACAGCGAGTTTAATTACCTTTGTTAGGAAATAAGGTGAGGCAGAAACGCCGAGGTACGTAATACGGAGGTACTCTGTACTCCTTACAAGGATAAATAAAATTTAAATGACGCCACACGGTTCAGCCAATAGGAGACCAAATTGAGGTATCTTACGCCCCGTAGGGAGTATTTATTTCGGGACTCGCAGGGGTCTTTGCGCTAGGACCAAAAGGGAAAATAAGCCATTGGTCCCCTGAATTGATATCAGAAAACATGACGACAGCCGAGTAGTCTCGTAAAGACAAATCGTTCGCGATTCCTTCTCCACGCTCCTTTACGACTGTTTCGAGACCTATTTCCCTTCTTTTCATTCTTGTTGAAGCCAGTTGCGGACCACAGCAGATGATCACAAGATGGGTCTCTTCTCCTACATAAGGGACATCTATGATCTCGACACGATCGACACGCGATTCACGACTTCCTCGAATAGCTCCTATCAGACTGTGATAAACTCGCGGCTCGATTCCCTTACGTCTAGCTCGAAACGCGATGATTCCGTCCCTGGAGTGGGAGTCAAGACGGACCTCCACGGACGTCCTGTGGCGCAACCGTCGAGGTGGAGCACCGTCGAGTTCTACTTTTATTATGTGGTCTTCCTAGTCGTTGTACCATACATGTTCTGGATCGCATACGATGTGTCGAGACGTTAGTACACCTATAGGCATAGGACTGAAGCCTCTCTAACTCTTTGCAGCTTCGGATCCGAATTACCACAAGTTTGAACCGTGGCTTTCGCCAGGATGGATACCAGGCCGGAAGATTGTTGGTTCTCTCGAAAGGCAGTCGTATAATTATAGGTTACTGACTGCAAACAGGATATATCTGATGCCCAGTACTTCATATTCCGCCGTAACATACCTTACCTCGCGACCCTTGTCATTTTCCACCCTATTGTTCGAAAAGGGTATAATGCGATTCGCCCTCTTCCTAAACAAAACGGCTCACCAAGACCTGGAAACCCATCATACATATCTGCGGCAGAAGGGGATGCCCGATTGAACCAACGAGCGTCGTTCGACTTTGGATTCGCTCTGGTATTTTTGAGTGCTCTGCATGGGTTTTCGGTGTTCAAGATTCTCATTATCCTATACATGAATTATTTTATGGTTACCAATATCCCTCGATCATATCTACCGGCAGCGACGTGGATCTTTAACATAGCGCTCCTATTTGCCAACGAGCTCTCAGATGGATACCAATTCGTGAAGATGGCCTCATTCTTCTGGCCTATTGAGCAAGGAGGCACCATATTTGTCTGGGCTCGCTGGCTAGACGGATACTGCGGGATCATGCCTAGATGGCATATTGGATTCAACATGACCGTTTTGAGATTGATAAGCTTCAACCTGGACTACTACTGGAGTCTCTTCCAACGAGGTGGAAGCCCTCTAGAGGTTTGTCACCCTTTCCCTTACCTATCCGCAGATCAACCACTAATCCCCATAAGAAGAAACAACTTGACCCCTCCAACCTCTCTGAACGCGATCGAATTTCCATCCCCGCCTTTGAGAGAGACTACTCTTTCCGCAATTACACAGCCTACTCAATCTATGCCCCACTCTACATCGCTGGCCCTATCATAACCTTCAATGACTACATCTCCCAGCTCCGATACCCCGCTAAATCAATCGAGAATTCCCGCACCATTAAGTACGGAATACGATTCCTGCTCTGTCTCCTCGCTATCGAAGTCCTTCTGCACTTCGACTACTGCGTCGCGATCTCAAAAGCGAACCCGAATTGGGCAGATTACACCCCCGCGCAGCTATCCCTACTATCTTACTTCAACCTGCATGTCCTGTGGCTGAAGCTTCTTTTACCTTGGCGGCTCTTCCGCCTCTGGGCATTAGTCGACGGCATGGACCCACCCGAAAACATGCTCCGTTGTCTCTCCAACAACCCCTCAACGATCCAATTCTGGCGAGGTTGGCATAAGAGTTACAACAGGTGGTTGATCCGCTACATCTACATCCCCATGGGAGGATCCAGCTCGAAAACATGGGTCAGCACCGTGAAGTCAGCTTTGAATTATGCAACATGTTTTACGTTCGTGGCTATGTGGCATGATATCAGTCTCAATCTTCTTATCTGGGGATGGTTGGTGGTGTTCTTTATGTTTCCCGAGGTTATTGCAGGGTACATTTTCCCGGCGAGGAAATGGGAGAATAATAAGACGGGATATAGAGTGCTGTGTGGTATAGGGGGGGTAGCGAACTTGATGATGATGATGATTGCGAATTTGGTTGGGTTTGCGGTTGGTGTTGATGGATTGAAAAGCATTATCCATGGCATTTTCAGGGATTATTCAGGTTTGTTATTCCACGTCATTCTAGCGCTTTGTACTATGCTAATTTTGGTTTGCAGGTATGCTTTTCTTGATCATAGCATGGTTGGCGTTATTCGTCGGCATACAAGTCATGTTCGAGGTTCGCCAAAGTGAGTACAGGAAGGGTATTTTCCTCAAATGCTGAAGAATGAAATCGTGATTTCATTTCGCGTTTAGAATTACACAAGAACTATATAACCACTTTTGATCCTCCACCACTGATAACAAAGATGTTGAATTCTTGTTATATGTGGCAGTCATGTCTCTCGATTTGTTCAACCCAATTTCTACCAAGGAAGATAGGCAAGCCAGGGAGTGGCAAATGAAACCCCTGGAAAGAAGCAATATATTTATTACCCAGAGAGCCCCTCCTGCACGGCGTCAGGATAGTTAAATATCCATGCCACAATGTTAAAGTTTAACAGGCAGGCGCCAACGAAAATATAAAAGAGGGATATGGAAAAGGAGCAACTTGTTTTGATGGCAAGGCTGTTAAAGTACCCATTCTTCTCATCGCACTCTTGGTGTTATTGAAAACTTGTTGCGGTTGCGAGAGGCCGAAGATTTGTCTGTCGAAAGAAGAGCCAAGGGTGGCAGAAGGATGGGTTTCGCCGTGGGGAAGGCTGGGGATGTGGTTGGGGAGAGGCCACACCTTTATGATTTCATAGGAGGGGACAGGGACGGTGGATGATGGGGCGATGTGAGGCAGGTCGAAGTCGGTGTCGAGGTAGACGGCAAGGACCACCTCGTTGGAGTCCTCTGATACATCCTGGCAGTCTTTCGGAATATCCTTCCCTTTAGCAACACAGTCCAATCCAAATCTCACGTCTCCCGCCATCCCAGGTTATTCCTTCATATCAGCTGGCAAATAGATGAAGATTCCCCTGAGCTCGAATACAACTTCATTGCCCCCCTCAAGGACCAATCAACTCAACCTTCCCCTCGGCAACGCAGTCCAATTCAAATCTCACATACCCCACCATCCTGAGTTGTCCCTGCACATCAGTTATTATTATTAAAGGGATGAAGATTGCCCTGAGTTCGAATACAAATTAATTACCGACGTACCTCCCAAGGGCCAGCCGACACATCCTTCCCCTCAGAAACACACCCCAATCCGAACCTCACATCCTCCATCACCTCATGCACAAGCCTCTCCTCGATATCACCCTGCAACCAAGTAAAGCTCACCGCAAGATCGCCTCCCGTGACGCTCGCAACATTAATGCCCACCGCGGCCCCCGTCCCCATCCCTGATTGCGTAAAGCACAACCTTTCAATGTTCCATGTCCCGCCCTCGTCCTTCTGTCTTAAGACCCCCACGTTGCTGACTTCATATGTACTCTCGCGTGGCTTTCCTATCTGCTCAGTGAAGAACCCTTTGAGGTCTGAGATATATGGGATGAGACCTATTTGATTGTCGTTTGGAAGTTTGGCTATTTCTACGCTCATCTCCGCGCGGAAGTCCCGTGCTATAGTCCAGATCCGCTTGGAGAGCTGTTCCGGCGTTTTCGAAGAACGGATACACATGACAAGTTCCGGAGAGTAGGCCGAAGGGAGACCAGACACTTGAACCCCCATCTCATCCGTCGTCGACATCCCCGAAAGACCTCTCAGTGAATATGGCGTCGACGAAGAAAAGCTCTGCGCTTCTGGAACATGTGTACTGAATGAAGCCACAGCGAGACCATGGAGAAGTCCCGTCAGCGTCGCTCTCTCCTTTCTACAAACCGACAAGACCTGCTTCACAGTTTGCGGAGGAAGATATAGTATCTTCACCCGGGAAATATACCTCGCGATATTCGCAGCTGAAATCGGCGTGCTTGTCCAAGGTGGCAAGGGGTCGGGAAATAGCCAGCGGGGTTTGACCTGTTTCCAGAGTTGCGCGAGGAGGAACAGCCAGGAGATTTTGAAGTTTATGCGGTTTTCCACTGCGGGGGAGAGTGTTGTGGAAGTTGGGATGTTTACGAGGATTGATGGCGGTGCTGTGGTGGCGATGGTTTCGAGGGCGGAGAGGAGAGACCGGTGGAAGACGACTCCACTCATACCATCACCTATCGCATGGTGGAAAGCGAAGACAACATCAAACTTCACTCCGCCATCCGATTTCAGAGCCGGCGACTGGACGATGATGAGTCTCCAGGGCGGAATTCGATCAACATCAGGAAACGTCTCGCTATGCCGCGTTTCTAGTATCCTGATCAACCCCTCTTCATGCTCCCCCATCACCAAAGCTTCCAGAGGCTTGTGCTCTATACATCGTGACAAATCAATCGACTCAAGACGAACGAACGAAGACTCATTCTTATCGTCATCGACGATCCCACAACAGAGCGCAGGATGTTGAAGAATGACTTTGGTCAGAGCTGCCTGGATGGTTGTTTCCAGATTTTCCGGACTAGTGGATGTCACGTATCGAGCTGTTGAGACGACGCAACGATATATCCCGGCATGATGGCGGACTGTGGAGAAGCGCTCTCTGTATATGCATTAGAATGGAATTCGTGGTGGAGGGAAACGACCTACAAATTCCCGACAGCTCTTGTCATCTTGCCTCTTGATTCAGGGGTCAAAACTCAGAAGAAACCTCACGAGAGCAGAACTTTCCCGGGAGGCAAGTCCATAGACCCTCTTAAGTGTTCAAGATTAGACAAGAGGACATTCGATTACCTTTGAAACAACATCCCAATTTGCACTTGTTCTACAAAACCCGTTAACAGAACAGGTTCAAGAGCTGACGTTCGCATTGAGATAAGTGGAGCTTATCTTAATGCCAAGGGATAGCGGACGAAAAGGGTAAAATTAATGTATCGAGGCAATTAAATCCCTCTTATGGGCCAAGATGTTGACCCGGAAGGTTTCGGCGGGAGGGAAGGATTGTTACAAGTTAGGATTGTACGTGTAGAAGTTTCGGGTCATGTGACCCATATCTTCACACAAGTAGGCCTTGCAGAAGTACATGATTGTATGTCTGTCGTTATATCAAATTATATTCTAAAGTCGTATAATAGCCCTTGGTTGCATTCTGGTCAAGTGAAATGGAGATGAACAACCGAACCTGCCATATATAAAACCCCTACTATCACGTGGATGTCCCCTTGCCTTGCCTTGCCTTGCCTTGCCTATGTATTATTCCCTTGGGAAGAAAATCATGCGGATAGAAAATCATGCGGATAACAGCGACAACTCACACAAGTAATGGGTACCTGCCGAGGTAAGGTAACAGCAAAGTTCTACTTTTCTCTCCGGCGCAGAAAGAGTAACAGCCTCGACAACCCTGAGCAAACTCACAAGAATATTCAAGATATTGACAAATGAAAGCCAAGGAAACAGCATTAAATGATGATATTATGCCCTCTTCTGTCTACTATCTCCAGACGCCTACTCGCGAATGGGCAACGTAGTTCAACCTTGCCTGACAGCTCGGACTTATGTACTTTCCTGTCCCCCCACACTGCCTCTTCAGACGGGTTAGTTATAGATCTCCCCACCCTCATCACCTAAACTCAACGCAGCCCTCCCAATCCCCTTATTTCCTATTCCCCTTCCGACCCCATCTATCCTCCCTGAATTAATAGCGCAAACTAAAAAATAAAAATCCAAATTCCCCAACGCCACAACACCTCGCTTCCAGGCCGATTGAGTTGCAAAATTGGCTTGCTGTATGTAAATGTGTTCCAGATAAAAAGGCGACTACAAAAGAGAAAGCGGAGATAATACAACATTAAAGAAAATCTCGCGGATGTAAACCAGCGTTTAAAACAACCGCAATAAGAGAGTACGTGAAGTAGGGGTATCTCTGACATGCAACGCGCGCCCTTCGCTTTTTTACTCCTTCCTTCCATTCCATCGCAACTATGCAAACTCCTTCCTTGGGGTATATATCGCACTAACGGATCCGTTTGCCATCGAGCCACTTCTGCTGCTGATTGCTCTGATGATATCCTCGGTGGTATTCGTCGTCGGCCATCCGTCTTCGTTCCTCGAACGCTGCCTTCTCTTCCTCGCTTAGACTGAATGCTTTCTTTAACCAGCCAAAAGCACTACGCTTCTTCTTGACTTTCCTGCCGCCTTCGGTCACCGTCGTCATGTCACTCATAACGCTCATGCCCATGGCACTTGGTGCCCCGTTTCGATTGGCGAGTTGTGAGGGCGTGTGGGTGTGGCCATATCGTAGATTGGAAGATGAAGAGTTGCTATGAATGTGCATTATGTTACTAGGGGCTGCTGTCCATGGTCGTTGCAGGGGGGAATTGGGCGAGGCATTTACGGGGCGGAAGAATTGTCGATCTGATCGAGGGGAGGGAACGAAATCGCGGGTGATGATTGAGGGAGGGGGGTCGGTTCGATTCGGCGCTCGAGGTGGTATCCGTGGGGAGGCAAAGTGGGTTGATGTAGGGGTGGGAAGAGATGTCGACTGGGGAGGTTGATGGAAGTTTGGTGTAGATGACGATGGCGGTTGCGGGAAGTGGACGGAGGATGGAGTGGGAATCGAGGACGTCGGAAGAGGAACATTTTGAGGAGATGGCTTCTCGTAATCCGAGCAATAGGCCGAGTCGAGGCCACGTGAAGGTGGTGGGTTCACTGGTGCTTCCAATTCATGAGGTGGTGGTTTCGATACGGTCTTGACTTGCTGTCGAGGGCCCCAGTAGTTCTCCTGTTGAGGTTCTTGTGGCGGCTTGACGGAAATCTCTAAGGGCTGCTCTTTTCGCTTCAGAGAAAATCGTTGTCTCAACGATGATCGCTTGGTGACCTCTGGTTTCGGAACATCCTTTCGAGGTGGTAGTTCGAGGGGAGCTTGTTGTAATGATGGTGATGGTGGTTTTGGGGTTCCAGGAGGCTTAGGAGATGGGATAGGGCTATAAGTATGTGGTTTGAGGAGAAGAAAGTCTGGTTCGGGTTCAAGCTCGGATTCTGGTTCGGATTCGAGCTCTGCTTCTAGTTCTGCTGGTTCTGGCGTCCGTTCACGTTCGCTGACGAGTTGGAAAGCCGGCAATGCGGCTCGTATGGCGGGGGTGATAGGACTTGGATCACTGGGGAGTTCTCTGGCCATAGATTGACGCATTTCCGCAGCAGGACCTCGCGAGTGTCGACTGGCAGAGAAGGGCGGAGAGCTTGGATTACGAGAATGAGGTCCCGCTGATGGCGGGGGAGAGCTTGATATTCGCGAATGCCGAGCAGCTTGCGATGGTGGGGAGCCAGGTGGAGGAGACATGCTGAACTGCTTGTCGTCAGCACGGTTGATTGAGGGAGGAATGGAGATACATACCCTCTGTTTTCTACTGACCTGACCAGCCCTTCGGTCCATTTCCGCCACAATGGTTCCCAGTTGTACCAATGCAGCGGCCAGATGATTGCCTTTGGTCTGCAGTGACACATAGGCTTTGTACCATCCGTCGACGTTCCCCTTCATCGCAATGAAGACCTTCTGCATGTCGGCCCGGTCCTTCTTCCACAATGCCTCGTCTTGCTCCTGGGCTAAATAAATGGTAAATTCCTTGCACGCGTCGACTCCTTGCTGAACGTCCTTCAGAGCGTCGTTCATTGCCGCCGCGGTACGTGTAATGACATGCTCGATCCTTTCATTGCCATTGACAATTTGACAGCGGAAATTCCGATCCTCCAGCATGGCATCGAAGATGCCAATATTCTCGAGTGGCAACTTCAAGAACTTCAGTCTCTCATTGATGTCACTCTGGGCCAGGTCGAAATCCTCCAATGTCGCCTCAATGAACTCATCCACCTCATCTACGTGCCCCTGCAAAATGGACATGACCTGGTCCTCATCCTTCGCAATTCCATTTAAGAGTAGATAAATCCCGAACGAGATTTGAGCCATCAACTTCCATAGCTCGTGGTATTGTTGGCCAGGCCTCCGCTTCCACCTGGCGGCATGTGTCTCCTCGTCGATGTCTTGGTCTAGTAGATATTTCCTCCTCGCCGCGGCATCTTGGTTGGTATTGTCGGGCTGGGGAGGGGTAGCGCCACTCGCAACCTCGAGCATGGATTCTGCGAAAGCTTCTTGCATCGAGGGAATTGGATGGGTGGGAACCTGGAGACCTTTCCTGGAATCGACCGTCGCAGGAGAACTCGTAGGAGAGCGAGAGGGGGATGGAGAAGCAGCCATCCCGTTGCGGTCGTGAAAAGGATCCCGCAAGGTCAATCGGTACAATGGTAGAGAGCTTGTCTCTTCGACATCCGGCTCGAGAATGATGGGAAGTCCAACGTCCCCCTCACCTTCCGAGTCGTAGAAGAAGGCCATGTTTCCCTAGGGACCTCGGGGTCTATATCAGCGACTCAGCGGGCGAAAATGCTGGATGAAGCTAGAGCCAAAGCCAAAGCCAAAGCCAAAGCCAAAACCAAAGCTAACGCCTCGCCTTATTAGTAGCTCTGCTAATGCGCGGAAAGGTGGTACCTCCGTATGCCACCACTCAGTCCCTCTTGGGAGTCCGGGCGCGCATTGGTCGGTGGTGGTGAACGTGCCCTCACAAGTCAATCACTCCACAAGCTGCTTCAACACTGGGCAGTGGCAGGGTCGTCTTTTGCCAAGTGTTGAAGTGACGGACAATGCGGATGGTTGGCGACCTCGAGGTGAGAGCGGCTCGCAGTCAAGGTGAGGGAGGGGAGTCGGTGTCGTCGATCGATGACCTCTATACGTAGTCGTACAAGTGAGTAACCTTCAAGTCAAATCCAAATCCACATCCACACCCACATCCACATCCACATCCACATCCAAATCCAAATCGCAGTACTGTAGTAAGCGCCCAAGCTCTACTGCTGTTCCTGGATCTCTGTTTCCGCGCCTGTCCTGTGCCCGTTTCTGTTCCTGTCTCTGTTTCCGTACCCGTCCCTGTTCCTGCTCCTGCTCCAGCTCCTGTCCCTGTCCTCTTCCTATGCCGCCCTGGTCTCGTCTTTTCAGGAGGCTCGGCAGGCCGTGGGTGGGTTCCAACTTCCACTGGTTCGTTCTGTGAGATCTCCCGTCAGGGCTGTCACCAGGTTCAGACAGGCTCGTGCGCGCGGCGGGATCGCCAGATGCGGTGTCAACCCAGGACAAACCTGGGGAGAACTTCGACAGAAGAGGCTGGGAGTGGGACGAGGAAAAGCGAGGTGAGGTCACGATTTGATGAAGTGGACCTCGGGCGTGGCAAATGGTCCCAAATCTGGCGAGAAGAGAAGAAGCGGGAGGGGAAAGAAGGAAAGAAGGAAACGAAGGAAGAAAGGAAGCAAGGAAGAAAGGAGAAAGAAGATTTCGTCAAAAGGCCGACGACGGATTTTCAATAATACACTGCATGCACTCTGTATGTACGAAGTATGTACCGGTCTCTCCCGAGCTAGCCTAGCGCTTATACCTGGTAGACCATCAATCAATCAACCAAGCGAGCCAAGCAGGCTCAAGCAATCAATCAACCAATCCATCAACCCATCAACCAATCAGCGGCTCATCAACAACCGCGGCAATGTAAGTAAATACAACGTCGTCAGGATTGGGCTTTTGCGGGGAGGGCTCAGGAGTGAGGTGAGGATCAGGAAGGACTCAGGACTCAGGAGGCGGGACTCAGGAGGCGGGATTCAGGAGTCAGGATAGCCTTGAGTCCTTGACAAGTTGAGTCCTTGACAAGTTGAGAGGACTCAGGAGTCAGGATACCTTGAGTCCTCGACAAGTTGACGGGACTGAGGACTCACAGGAGAGCAAATTTACCGGCGCCATCCCATCCATGCACGCCTATTCCCAATTCCATCTGTCAGAATCCCGATGCGGAAAGATGTTCAATAGACAACGCCTCAATTGGGCCGCGTTCTCGATCACTCGATCCCTCGATCGCTTGAGAGACATGAGGCGTGTATTCGTATGTACTGTAATGTCCACGACTCCACGGCGAGGGGTTGCCCGGGTTGGACGCCACGAATTGTCTCGGGGAGGAGGGGCTGAACGGCTACTTATCCTTCTGGCTGCGTCCAGATAACCTTTTCCTGCGGGTTTGACCGGCCCACCGTCTCTCTCACCTCTTGATCATGGAGATGGATGAGTAACCTCGTAAGGTTATGGGGCTTCAGAAAAGCATACTTATGTATGGTCCTATACAGTTATCCTCCGTCCCTCCGTGGACCTCACGGTAAGCGACCGTAGAAGCAGGACCAGAATAGGGGTACAAATAGCGGAATCATACAAATGCATTCCGCCTTCGGGCAATTCTAGTGCAGAGGTTAGATTCACCTCTAATTCTGCTATGGCTTCCATGGCCATTGGCTTTCATGGCTTCCATGGTAAGCTTCCGTAGTAGCAGTACCAGAATAGGGGGACAAGTAGTGGAACAGCAGAGGTCAGATTTTCTTTGAAGTGCGCTCCTATTTCTGCTACCGTCGTAGTAACTCGTTTCGGCCACCCCACCTAATAAACTCGCTTATTGGTAAGTAATTAGGTGAGACTAACCGAACGAGTACTCCGTACGTCGAGTAGTCCCACAATACGAAAGGGGTACAAATAGCAGGACAGTACAAATGCATTCCGTCCTCGGTCAACTTTGGTAGATTCTCTTGGAAATGAACCCCGATTTCCCTCATGGCCGACAATATACCACCGTGGAGACCGCAATACTCAATACTGTCACCTTAGCCTACCCCCGAGGAGTTCTGCTTCCACATCTCTGATCCTCAAGCCCGCAATTGACACCTGACGAGTCACGAACGACGAACGACGAACGACCCCTGAGCAATCCCACCCATAAACCTCCTCGCATATCGACCTCCTCACGGGGATCCATCCCATCTCATAACATAACCCATCCCAAACCGGCTTGCCCATCCCAAACCGGCTCGCCCCATTTCCCCTTCCACCACGTCGGCGCGGACCTCTGGCTTTTTCCAGGACGGTCTCGACTGGATACAACGTACAGGATGGACTGTACAGTCATTTGCCGAATCGTTTCGAAACGACCCTTCAGGCTTCGGCTCCAGTCGCCGCAACCTGACAGCGTATGATCCGAAGCCCGGCACGGAGGACGAGGGAGTTGAGCGAAAGGACATCGCCGCCCCCTCCAAACATGCAGGAACAAGACAGTAAGTAACGTTGTGGAGCGGGGACAAATGGGGATGGAGATGGGGATGGGGTTGGCTTGGGAGGTGCCCGCATACTCCGTATGCTGTGGTGTGCTGATCGAGGGGGATTCACCGAGGGGAGGGTCGGCGAGTGGTCGTGGAGAGGCGACGGGTCGCGAGGAAGAACCAACACTTTGGATCCCAAAGTGTGGAAGCAGGAACACCAACCACCACCCGGAGTTACAGTAGAACAGCATTGCGTGTCTTCTCGACGTCCTGCCTCGGACGGCCTGTGGCATTGAACCCGAGTGCGTGGTACGGCTTGCTATCACATAAGGATAGGCATGTCCTTAAGAGTCTCTGTCGTAGCAGGGGTGCCACATTGCACTGTACTGTGCCGTTGTCTGTGAAACAGCCGCGTGGGATGAGGTGAGATGGGAAAAGATGAGATGAATCATGAAAGCAGGGTGTCGTGGTTTTCGGACTCCTCCCGGCCCTCTGTGAATCTGTTACATGTCGAGGTTTGTGGAAGGGTGTATCTACGCTTAGTCGCTTGATCTCACCCTGAGTTGATATCTTCCGATGCCCGAGTGATATAGTATGGCTGCTGGGATTAACGTAATGAGTGATTTGGTAGGAGGAGGAATAGGTCAGTCCATGCTTCTGTAAAGATGCCTCGACGCACATTTGCCATCCGACGTTGTTTTATGCGCCTCCTACTCAAAGATCTAGTGGTAAGAGCAGCCGCCATTCACCAAGCACATAAAAGCTCTCCTATAAAAGCACTCCGGTAAAAGGACTCCCATCGTGACCATAGTCCCCTATTCAAATTCTTGAACTTCGTTTGACAGCTGATTGAGACAGCAAGAGTCATGTCATTCGTATATTTCCTAAGTGACTCGCTGGAACGATATCTCGGCCTCCACCCTCGATCCTCACTTTCCCCCCTCCATCTCACCTCCCATTCTTGCGCTCTCCTCCTCATCCAAGCGTAGGAACACACCCACACGCCGAACTCACCCTCGAAACCACATTCCCCGCACACGCAGGACCCAAGTACGGCTTCACCACGCTCACATCCGTCACCACCGTCTTCGTAAACGTCCCGCAGAACTCCTGGCTCTCCAACAACCGACCAACCGGGGTCGTCGCACGCAGAGCACGCAGACAATTATCTGCGCTGCACCCGCAGATGCCGTTAGGTAGGTTGTAGCTGTCAACTCTAGAGGTGTGGTCGAGGGGGTTGTCCGATCTGCGGGCGTCGGCGCCGAGACCGCGTTTGGCAAAGGCTTTCCAGATGCTGCATTGGTTGACGCCGTTGGTGAGGGCTTTGTCGGCGTCGAGGATGGCATCGCGGGCAGTGATGAAGGTCGGTCGGCAGGGTTGGCTGGTTGCTGGTTAGCATTTCAAGACTCCACATTCGAATATAACGTCGAATATAACGTTACCGAGCGGCGTAATCATTTGGGGGTCTTACAGCTTCATTCCGTCCACGACCAATTGCATGGCCAGGAATCTTCCATCCGTGGGAACGCCGTTGACGAAGGTCGGTTGTCGAGCAGAGGTGATGCCATATGCGTCAATCAAATTCCACATCATTTCATAGAGCATGTTGGCCCAGATAGTGCCGATGAAGTGGACAAGAGTGGAGCCGTTCGCAGTTGTGTAGACCATGGGGTTGGTCTTCTGGCTGGTTGAGTAGAGGTAGGTCCGGATGCCAGAAGGTCTGCCGCGGATCCAGTCGCCCATAGGATAATCGGTGGCTCTCGTGTCAGACGTCTTCGTATGGATAGCAATAGCCATAAAATCACTCCAGCCTTCGCCCATCCCACCAGCTTCGGCACCCCCAAGACATCCTGAGTTCAATGGGCCTCCGGTAAGACGATTGGACAGGCCGTGGGTGTACTCGTGGATCACGACGCCAGCATCGAAACTAGAGTCTCGCCGTGGCGAAGCGGGCAAAGTATAATCCCAGACATACATGCGCATTCTTGGTGTCTGGCCATCGATAGGAGTTGCGAAATTAGCATTATTGATTCCAGATCCATCCTGGGTGTTTAAAGTGACGGCATCGTTTCCTTGTCCTCCTTGGCCATTGTTATTCGCCTCGAAATTTCCGGCAACTTCATTGAAGCCGAGCACATAGAGTAAATCGTGATACATGTTTGCAGTGTAGAAAAGTTGTGTGGTTGATGCATTTGAGTAAGCTTTAAAGTCTTCGGTTGCGAGACTGAATTCATAGTCAAAGGTTAAGTCGGCCTCGTACGGACGGTAATCATTGATATATGCGCTATCGCCTTCCAAGTTGGCCTGGGCGTTACCATTGTTTCCTCTGGTAGTGTTGTATGTGATGGCACCGGTTGAGTGCCAGGTGAATTCAGAAGCCTTCAGATCCCAAGGGTCAGTCTCGATTACGCGATCTCCTCTGTCAGGGTCGTTAACGCCCCAAGGACTTTAGGCTGTTAGTATAACGCAAACACGAGGAATATCAAGAGACAACGCTTACTAAACGTTATAAGATGCCTCGGCCACGTAGTCAACAGCACCAAAAACCTTCGTAGGCGTGTTTGCGTCGACGTAGGACAGTAACCAGTTTTCACTGATATCTGTCTCCACTCTCCACGAAAGAGAAAGGGAATTGCCAGTCTGAAAGTAGACTAAGCGCGCCTTAGGATCCGACTGCGCACCCGAAGACCCCGTGATGGTGTATCGTTCAATCTCGGCTTCTGGGACTGCTACGGCTCCTTCAGCAGCAACGGAGAGTTGAAGAGTGTCGGAGGCTCCTCTTAGGGCTGCCACAGGATCAACTTGGTCCCGTTTAATCAAGGGACTTTCTGAAGGGAGATTTCCAGTGTAAAAGGAGTTTCCGAAGGAGAAAACCTTGCCGTCTTTACCAACCTAGTCTTATTAGTGATTTACTGTTTGCGAATACATTGGCAACTTACGTTGACGTTAAAATCAGCGGTGTCGATGTCGATACCGTGCAACGTCTGCTTGAACACCACATGTCCTACTCCATTGCCTGATACGTAGCTAGACACTAAGCGGAACTCCGCTTCTGGCGCAACTTTCTTCACCAACGAGGTTGCGGTGTCCGTGTAAGTCGGCGCAGAGAATGCCCTGAGCTCTGGTTTCTCCTCGGTAAGTACGAGGTTGCTCGAGTATTTCGATCCCACCCCTATGGGATAGGATTTAAGATCGACGGTCCTTCTCTGGATGGTGTGAGTAGAAGTAGAGGAGAGAGCAGGATGACCGAGAACACGAGCGGCCAATAGAGCCGAGACTGCGGCGGAAGAGACGAAACGCATATTGAAGAAGTGAGAGACTCAGGACAAGAGAGAATAAGCAGTGTTCAACGGCCAACACTATAGAAAGGATATTCGGCTCTCCTTGTACTGTATATATATCTTCGATGTCGTTATCACCCCCGTCTTTGCCATTGAGTATCATCGGCCACGAGTCGTCTTACTACATACATCATGAGCGAGCAACAATGTAATTACTTCCAAGTCTTCTCAGTCAAGCAACTTCCTCAAGAAGAATGATTGTGCAGCGAGCCAAGAGACATGTTCACCTGATCTCGGTGAGATAGTCAGCAAGCCTTTGAGAACGTGAGGCTCGAAGCATTTAGCAGGCCATCGGATAAATGTAAATCGCGGTGTTCTCTGTCGATGGTTGGCGTTTATCTATGCTTTATCCCGAGTACCAAAGTTCTAAGATCCCAATCCTACGGTATACGTACTTAAATGAGGGGTTTAACGACAAGGGAAGGGCGGTCGTCTGTACAACCTCATGAAGTTCTCCCGAGCGGCAAGAGAACCAGATCCAAGGAGGAAGCTGGAAGGATACAAAATCCAATGAGATCCAAGGAAAACACCTCGTCTCCAGCAAAATACTCAGGTGCAGAACCAAGTCCAATAGTCGTAACTCCAGGATCATTGCGCGAATGGTGCAGAATGAAAGACGTTGCCAAGCTTAGCAGATTGTGATAGACGGCACCTCCCTATTTAGGCAGGTACCTTTACAAAGCTCACATGTTCTTGAAGTCTGAACATCAACCTCGTGAGTCGTAAGAGCAGATATATCCTCCAGTGTGAGTCGCAATCCCACCTTTGGGGACATGAGGGAGTGCGAAACTTTGAAAGAGAGGGAAGGAAATAAAGAGACCGCAGAGCGGGGTAACGGGTGACTGCATACGATGATTGCATAATTCGAACAGATAGAGAGAATTCTTTAGAAAAAGTAGAGAGGTTGATTAGGGAAGAATAGAGACAAGTACTTGAAAGAGTCTGATTTCAAAAAGGATAGAGTGGTTGGTCGAGTCAAGAGAATAGAGGTAGCTTTAAAAGGATAAGGAAGGTTAGCTTCGACTTCCTCCTTGGAGGCAAGAGCATGGGCAGAATTGCATAATGTTTTCTTTTCGAAAAGATACATAAGATCTTAACGTTCAGTCTGTTCCTACAGCAGCGTTTTCTTCTGTCTTGGCTGTCATGAACCGCACCCTTGATAAACCCACTCGCAGCCAACCAGAAGTTCTCTTCTTAGGTAACTGAAGGAACCGACGCCTAACGGTATGTCATTGGCATCAAAATCAAAATCGTCAGTGAGCTTTCTCTTCTTCGACATCCTAGGCAATGCAAGACGTGCTATGGCATGCGGTCCGTTTACGCTCCGAGAGGTCTCTTTAAACTTCGTAGGATATCTAGAAACATAATGGGGGAGAATGAGAGAGGATGAGAGAATTCACAGGTCGAAGGTATCATGGACTGTTAGAGGAGTTCCTTCAAACCGTGCTGTCACTCTTTGCAACTCCCATTCTGATCTCGTTGAGTTCGGCGTCCGCGAGTCTCGCTAGCTGTCAAACCATTAATTTTCACGAAACAAATAATAGAAAAAGGTTATTTCTTAACATCCTTCCTGCCTTTGTTAAATGCATCCCAAACGGACTTCGCCACAGCGGCATCCTCCAAAACCTGCCAGCCAGCAAACGCCATACCTTTAGCAGCCTCGATACTACAACGGAATGCTTCTAGCGTGCCAGCACAGGCCGTGAAGCCGGGCGTGTGATTGAGAGATCCTGACGTGACAGGAATACCAAACATGGCATGAAATCCAGGGCAGATATACGTAACATTCCCTATTAACAGCATGGTTAGTAGTGCTACGGCGGAGAGGAATTAGATGTGGCGTACCCATATCAGTACTTGCGGCAATGCTATCCGACGTATCCAAGATCACAGGCGAACCTAATTTCCCCATACTATCAGCGTAAAGCTTGCAAAGTACTTTATTCGGTTGGAGATCGGCGTATCGAGGATTCCTAAAGCGTCACTTAGTCAAGCAGTACTGTATTTATATGTAGGGAATCCCATCATACTCCATATAGCTGACTGTACAGCCAGTTGCCAAAGCGGCAGCATCAAAGCACTTAATCACTCGTTTCTCAAGCGCGAGGACTTCTTTGTACGTTTTACTCCGCATCCCATACTCGAGCGAAGCCTCTGCCGGAATGATATTCGAGGCATCACCACCATGTGAAATAATGCCATGGATCCTTTCATAAGGTAAAGTCTGCTGACGCAACATACTGACAGCGTTGTAACCTAGAACAACGGCGTCTAGTGCATTCACACCCTCTTGTGGTGTCATAGCTGCATGCGCGGCCTTCCCATAGAACTCAATGTGCAGGCTAGTTGTAGCAAGTGTTGTGACATAAGCAGAGCCAGTTTTACTTGAATCTTTGGGAGGCGGACCTGGGTGGAGCATCAAGCATGCATCGACACCTTTGTAGGCTCCTTGATCAATGAGATTGATCTTGCCGCCACCACCCTCTTCGGCTGGTGTGCCGAGTATTCGCACTCTTCCAGGGATTCCAGTTAATTTTAGAGCAGCTACGACACCGAGGAGAGCGGCAATGGCGGACGTTGCGATCAAGTTGTGTCCACATGCATGGCCGATGGTTGGCAAAGCATCGTACTCCGCGTTGAAGACTATTAGACGGCCCCCCTCGCCGTACTGGGCTTCAAATGAGGTTTCTAGGCCATAGGCGTGTTTTTGAACAGTGAAGCCTCGATCTTCAAGGAATTCGGTGATGTTATCGTGAGCTAGATATTCTTTGAAGCATATCTCTGGGTTGGCATGAATCTATGGGCGTTTTAGTGAGGACTGGTAAAGCTTGCGGTTTCCCCTTCAAACCCTTTGATTTATGTCTTGCAGGCCCGGTTTTTCCGCATCAATGGTACTATAGATGCTGTCACACACTGGCGAATTCCCTTCTGGCAGATCTCGTTCGTTACGAGTTGCTTTGTTCGATATGGAAAGTTGTGTCATGGTTTAGACTTGAATGTGGAAAAGAAGGCGGTGCAAGAGTATTGGAGAGAAGAGAGTTCCACAGAAGCGAATGAAAATGATGAGTAATGGAGTGTCAATGTTTTTGAGTAACATACTACTATACTCTAAATGTTGGTGATTTAGCTGCTGTTTTCGGCGTCTTTTAGTTGCTATTTTACGTAGCACTTCCACTCGCTTAGCTACCAAAACCTGAGGCCGCCAGAAATTACCCAAGGCAAATCTCTCGCTGTTTTAAGGCAGCGAGACAGAACATCATCGTTCCCCAATCCCAAAAATATTAGATCAACCCCCGAGAGCTAGGGCCCCATTCCCCAAGTGAAGTTTCTAAGTGAAGACTCCAAGAGAAGATTCCACGGTGCTACTTCGCTCTCCCCTCTCACTTCCTTCTTCTCATCCCTCCCGATCTTCTACACTTATTCCTTTCACCTGCAGCATATAATCCACGGGTCAAGATAAAGAGGAGAAATCGGCGACGGGGATTGGCCCCCCTTACGAGCCTGGCGACTTTACGAGTAAGGTACTGACTAGTTACAAAAAAGGAAAAAAAAAAACTCATTTCCCCGCCACAATATAGCCACTAATTAGCGAATAAGTCACATGTAGAATCTTCTAGAATTTAGACATTTCTTAGTCGGCCACCTACGTGTAATCTTATTCACTTGAATAACCGCACCACCCTACAACCCAATTTATCTGACTACTCGTTCGGTTAGTCTCACCCAATAAGCTCGAGTATAGGTTAGTAGACTAGCGTGCCAGACTTTCACCGTAGTTGAAAAGTCGAGAGGCACTCGAGATCCTAGGTCTAAAACTACGAACTTGGACGGACGGTTTATTATGTCCAAGTATTACCCGCCTTCCCTACAATTACTTCGTTTAAACCTCTAGTGCTCGACGACTAGTAATCTATGCGATAATATTCAAATGGTTAATTATAGAGCTAGCTACTAATTTAAGCCATAGGCAGGAAGGTAATGTATTATACGCTCTGGACTTTAAGAAGGGCACGAAACTCACGTAACTCCTATCAATCTTCTAATTACTTTACAGGCCTACTAATATGTTCTCTACTAGGTCTAACATTGTGGGTCACCTTGACCTGAGAATGTAGACACTGGTAAAAAAGGAAGGTTCACCAAAGTAGGTATTGCCATTTTCCGAATCCCCTTTACTATGCTGCCTGTCGCGTCGCCAGCCATTCCTCGTGCCTCTTCTTCTGTTTCTCCCACTCTTTGACCAGCTTCTTGCACCTATTCTTGGGCACCACATTCCCTGCTGCGTCTATGGTCGGGATGCCGCTTTCGTCCCAGTCCAAGTACTCGTCCAGAACAGGCCGAGATTCGAACCTTGTCGCGCAATTGAGATGCAGGGTATATATAGGGTTTTGCTGGCGCGGGAATATCTAGGCCCGACCACCCTATACGGTCTAGGTTGCTGAGATCTCCCTCGGGATCTAGACCAAATATGGTGACAATGCGCGTTACCCACCGGGCGAGCAAGATGAATGTTTGATCTGAAAGTGCCTCTGCCGAGTTAGACTCGGTAACAAGATCAGAGAGGATTCTCATGACAGCTGAGGTGTTGAAGGAATCGCAAAGAGCGGTATCGACATCGGCTTTCGCCTTATCCAGGGCGCTTAATAATTGCTGGTCCGCGATGCCAAGCTCTTGCATTGTTGTCGTCTGGGGATTTGAATGTTTCCAAAGGTCCAAGCTCTTTAGAAAGAAGTTATTGAGCTTGCCTTCCCAGCCGACTACGGCCTTCATAAGCTCGTCTGTTACCTCAATACCATCCTGCCAAGGCATAAGGAGGAAGCAAATCCGGAGAGAACGTGCCTTCCACTCCTTTTGGGAGAGAACAGATCTGATGGTCGTATAGTTCTTGAGGCTCTTGCTCATCTTCAAGCCTCGAATCCTACGATCTGTTAGCGCCTTTGTTCGATGAAATCGGCATTTGAAACCTTTTACCTCAGTTGCCCCATGTGAATGAAGTAATTTGTCCACTGTACGGAAGGGGGTTCCAAGTGGGACTCGGCCACCCCCTGCTTTCTGCCATATTCTATCGCTATATTAGGAACCAAATCTATTGCTGCTTTATCTATCCTACCAGCCAGATGGCCCTCCTTTCCTTAATCTGACCTTTTCTAGCCTTTCTGGCATTGTATCTACAAACTTGTTAATTAACTCAATAGTGATTTCTGTCTCCCAGATTTCTAGCATTGCAGTCTTTAACTCTAATAAGTTCCAGCCACCAGATGGGTTTCTATTCCTAAGCTTCTGCTTTAAGACTCTCCAGATATTCTCAATAGGATTAAGGTCTGGAGAACAAGGAGGCCAATTAATAGAATGGATATGGCATTCTAAGCGTATAGAGTTGCAAAAACCATGGTTCTTTTGAGTATCTTTCTTCCCATGGACCTGGCTATTATCTTCAACGCAGAAGAAGTCTCTAGGTGTCTTAAAGATCTCTTTTAAAGGCCCTCTTAAGATCTGTTCTGCGTACTTCTGCTGTGTAAAGCCTTTACCTTCCCCT